>WWET01000560.1:428188-439156 GCA_011038615.1 Limnodynastes dumerilii | reverse complement strand
TGTGTGTGTGTGTGTGTGTGTGTATATATATATATATATATATATATATATATATGTGTGTGTGTGTGTGTGTGTATATTTATATATATATATTTATTTATTTATATAGGCTCAGTTCATCAGAAGAAATGCAGTTTATCAGAAAAAATTATATATAAATAGTTCATCCAAAGAAAAGTGATGGGATTAGTCACTTCTTAAAAAGCAGTCTTAATCAATCAATAAAATCAGAAAATCCAGTGCACGCAGATGATGTGATCTGGATACAGTTCCCCAAAAGACAAGTGATTCTAAAGTTATAGATAAATGTTAATACCAATAATTAATATTGTAAGACTGAGCAGCAGGATACGGTGGTTGGTCTGATAAATAGTGTACCACAATATAAAGTCTATAGGACCTTTTAGTTCAATTAATTAAATGGAGAGTACCGGATAGTAGCCGCTGTATGGTACACCGATGAAAGATCCTAGTTCTTATCTATAACTTTAGAACCACTTGTCTTTTGGGGAACTGTATTCAGCTCACATGATCTGGGTGCATTGTTAGGATTTTCTGATTTTATTGATTGATTGAGGCTGTGTTTTAAGAAGTGACTTATCCCATATCCCAACACTTGGATGAACTTTATTTTCTTCGGACGAACTATTTATATATAATTTATTCTGATGAACTGAGCCTATATATATATATATATATATATATATATATATATATATATATATATATATATATATATATATATATATATATATATATATATATATATATATATATATATATATATATATATATATATATATATATATATATATATATATATATATATATATATATATATATATATATATATATATATATATATATATATATATATATATATATATATATATATATATATATATATATATATATATATATATATATATATATATATATTTATTTATTTTTTATGAACTGAGTTTATTTTTATCTTATATTTCATTTCCTTTTTTCACTTCTCTATACACTATTTCCTTTTTTTTATTATTTTATTTACATGGACTGAGTACATATACAAATATCCACATTTGTGTATATCCACTAGTTCTTGGAACTGCTTCCATTAATTACATTTTGCACTATATTTATTTATTTTTTATGAACTGAGTTTATTTTTATCTTTCTATATATTTCCTTTTTTCACTTCTCTATACACTATTTCCTTTTTTTTATTATTTTATTTACATGGACTGAGTACATATACAAATATCCACATTTGTGTATATCCACTAGTTCTTGGAACTGCTTCCATTAATTACTATTTATTTTGCACTGCACTTTATCTTGTTTAGAATTTGTAACAAGTCTGTTTGGTTTAGGAAGGTTGTTATATTGTAGCCCTTTCATTTGTTGGGTGTACAGAATTGTTTCTGCCTATCCCCCCATTAGTTTCACATTTTTTGTTTTAATTTAGTTTATTATAGCGCTTACCCACCATGCATATTTAAAATGATATATTTACAATGTTATTATACAGAATACAATATTACCGATAGAGTCTTATAAGTTTACAAAAAATAGGAAAGCATAATGGGGTAGATCCAGAACTACGTTTGCCGTACGTTTATTCGCGTAGCGTATTTTCATGCGCGTAAATTCGTTACACTCCCCTCGGCACACCCCTTGCACGTACGTATTTTGTCAATATACGCTTTCCAAACCCTACTTTAACTTTTTCCAACGTAACCGCAGTCATACGCACACGTACGTATGGGCTAGATGAATTTACGCAGCTAAGCATGCCCATACTGTACACTTTAAATACAACCCTCCGCCTACTTAACATATTTCAGATGTATTTTGTTGTACCGTAAAATTGGCACGCCCACATGTAAGTATTTACGTGACACATACGTGAATGGCCCATACGTTCACAATTACGCTACGTTAATGTGCGTATTTTCTATGGTGCACATGCGCAGTGCGTACAAAACAGCGATTTTATGTCTCTGCCACGCGTAAATTCGCTCCGAAGCCCATTATCAGTAAGTCACAAAAATAAATAAAAACAGCAAAAGAAAAAATGAGTGCATTGGTCATTTTTAGGAATCACTTATGTGAACATGTTTTTTTCTTTTCCCACATATATAAACTATGCAATGCTAATTTACACATGGTTAAACTGTGTTTAGAGAATATTGGTGCTTGAAACCTACAAGCATCTGCATTATATGGTAAATAGGGCCTGCCAGAACCTGCAATACAATAACACTGACTTAATGTACAGATACGCAAGCCATACTTCACTATCATGCATAATAAATAAAAACATCCTTTTCATTGCAAAGTCAACACTTCCCTCTCATTACTACATCATGTGTTTTTAACTGTAGCTTAATATGCATAATGATTGATAATGCAAAACATGTAAACAGTTCCCAGTTTGGAAAAACTGTGGAACCTGAATACAATAAGGGACCGCACAGTGTAGCTCTATGACCAGAGTGTATACTGAAATAAATATTTATTTATTTATACCCCCTTAAGGTAGATGTAAAATAATGAATATACAATAGTGATATAATATCAATAATCACTTAGAAATCTGTGGGGGGTGCTGCCTCATTAGTCCTAATTGATTAGAGAGCAGAAAAAAGAAAAAGGTGGACTAATTAACGGCACACTACAAGTAAAAAGATCTTTGTCAAGAGCAAAAAATGAAATATAGAATAACTGCTGTAGGTATAGATATCCAGTAATATACACATGAGGTGTGAGAAAAATTTAAATATAACTTTTAATGATATTAACTAAAATAATGACTGGTGAAATATAAACATAATAAAAAATCACTGCTAATACTTATATTCAACAGATGCTGGAATATATGAAAAAATCACACACTAGATATAGTATCACCATGGGGGTTAGGCACAGGTATAATAATCAACAGGGAGTAATGCACACAAATATCATAATAATCTCATAAGTATGAACAATCATTAGGTGCTAGATAAAAAAATAAGTTAGTATAGTAGCAAGCTATCCAGCACTAATCTCCCTATTCTAATAAAGAAGCAAATATGCAGCCCTAACCAGAGTGCCTAGCCACCTCACGGCAGGACTTCACTCCGTGACAAACGGAGTATACCTGTCCCTATTCTAATTCTAAGTGCCCCAAAGATTACTAACTTGAAAAATTCAACCAGGATAGGTGGATGTAAAAAATAATAAGCAGTGATAGCATAAAAACGAGGGAGACCGGGGTGCACCCCGGCGTCCCCTTACCGCCAACGCGCGTTTCACCGACAGGCTTTGTCAAGGCATGTGGACTCTGTGCACTGACGCTATACTTAACATAGTATTGGTCCAATCACAAATGAGTGTACGAATAGCGTAGTAGTCAGGGCACAGAAGTCAGCAGACCTCAAGTGTCGGTGTGGAAATTATGGGGCTGATTCAGAGATACGATTTCCACGGAACTTAGGAGCGTATATTTAGGATCTTAGAAAATTTGCATTACTGCGCATGCGTAGCTGACACTTAGGATCTTAAATGAACGCTACTACGTCACTTAAGATCTTAAATGACAGCGCAGAGTTAGGGTTAGTCAATGGTGGTCTAAGTTTAAGATCCACCGCTGTTTGCAAGGGGAGTGACTGTTTATGCAGTGGGCTGGAACATGGTAAGATCTTAGCTAAGGTGCGTATATTTGCGATCTTTTCGCAATCGCATCTCTGAATCACCCCCTATGTCTTTATTCAACGTCACTATGGCAACATGTAAATAAACAGTGGAACATGTGCAGATAAATGCCGGTGGAATTGTCAACACTGAAATGGATAGAAACAGAATGGGGGAGAGAAAAAATACCAAAGTATCTGTTTGGAAATGAAGCATATACTTAAACAAAAAGATTATAACTGTATAAGAACCCATACAAAATCTAACATGGATATAACACAAATAACCAGAACAAAATAAAGAATAAAAAGTATATGTTGTAATAAAATAAATAAATAATTATACAACATTATAAATAAACCCAAATAGATACTATTTCTTTTTTTTTTTTTTTATAAATTCTTTATTTTCAAATAGAAGCATATCAATACATACCATCAGCATCATAACACCAAGTAGTGACAGTGTCTCAAGAATATCCGAGAGACGCTATTATAGACAAAACAATTATACAGAACTGTTAATATTTAGGATATAAATAACCATTTAATAAACCTCGGGAGTCAATTATGGAAGTACCATAGGCGCTAGGTGCTGATGAATATGGCTATCAAGATATTTATAGGTAAGTAGTAAAAGAGAGAAAAAATAAATAAAAGGTGGGGGGGAGCCTAGGGAGGTGGAGATAAAAGGTGGTCCAGGTTCACCAACGCACTTTACGGTAAATTTAGGATCGAAGTACACATCAATATCAGATCAATTACTGTCTTATAATACATCCTCCCAGATTGCCACAAGGGAAGCAGCTAGCATGGCGAGTAGGAGATCTCTGAGATTATCTCAGGCAGTGAGTAAGGTGGTAAATTCAGGGGATACATTAAATTCTAACCAGCTAAACCAGATTGAGGTAAATTGGTGAAATTTATCCTTAGCCGAAAGTGTAATTTCATCCATATGGTAATAAAGATCAATCCTGTCCACCCACTCCTTAATAGTGGGGGGAGAGGTTGACTTCCAATGTACCGGGATCACCGCAATTGCTGCATTGCTCAGGTGGCATAGCAAGGAATTTTTATAAGAAGAAATGGAAGCGGGGTCTAATGCTAAAAGCCAGAACTCCGGCTCCCTAGAAATCTCATCACCAACTAGATGCCTCGCTGTGTCCATCACACACCACCAAAAGGGCTTTATAAGGGGGCAGTTCCACCATATATGGATGGAGGAGCCAATAGATAGCCCACATCTCCAGCATATGTTAGTGGTACTTGGAAAAATTTTGTTTAGGCAGGTTGGAACCATGTACCATCGGTAGAGAAGCTTGTAGCGGGTTTCCACGACTGAGAGAATATAAGAAGCAATGTATTCTCTGGAATATCGTCTCCCATTCCGAGGTCTCAGGAGGAGTTGCCAACTCTCTATTCCAAGCCTGAACACACCAATGTTGAGTAGAAGAGGAGTGGATAATGAGCAATCTATACAGGGTGGAGATGTGGATAATGAGCAATCTATACAGGGTGGAGATTACATGGCTGTGAGCATAGGGATTCGAACTGGGTTTCTGCACGAATAAACCCCGTAGCGTGAGGGGAGGTTTGAATGAAGTGCTTAAGTTGCCGGTAGGTCCAATGCTCCCCGTGAGAGAAACCATATTGCTCTTCTAGGCTATGGAAAGGGAGGATACCCACAGAGCTCACCAGCTGATAAAGAGCCCCACGTCAGTCCAAGTCTTAAGAAATGGGGGACAATTTCTAGGGATAAAGTGAGAGTTATAGATAAAGGGGGAGAGGGGTGAAGGATAATGAGACCAGTTCATGTGAGTTACTAACTTTTTCCATACTGCAAGAGTAGAACCAACTGTTGGGTGTGAGGAGTGAGGTATGGAGGGTAACCATGGCGTAAAGTGTAAAGGTGTGGGAGAACAGGAGCTCTCCACCTCAACCCACTGCTTACCCCTACCCCATGTCTGTCTAGTCCAATCAATAACACGACTAAGATGGACCGAATCATAATACGCATGCAGATTTGGAAGTTGCAGTCCACCGTGATCTTTCAAGGCAAACATTGTAGTTGGATTGCATCGGGCCTTTTTGTTTTTCCAGATAAAGTTGTGGCACAGCTGCTGGAACTCCAAGAAAAAACGAGCAGGTTTGTGTATGGGCAGGGTTTGTAACAAATATAAGAGCTTAGGGAGAACATTCATTTTCAAAATGTTTATCCGACCTAAGAGAAAATCGAGAAAATCGAGAAATCTCTTGGTGACCAAGTAGTGAGATAATTTTTAATTTTGAGGAGCATCGAGGGGAAATTCTCATCAAATAGTAGCGCAGTATCTGAGGTAATATTAACTCCTAGGTAACATAGATGGGAGTCACTCCATTGAATAGGGAATGATGGTGCAAGGGTTTGTTTAACTATTAAGGGGAGTTGAATTTGAAGCGCATTGGATTTACTCCAGTTAACCTTCAAGTCCTATAACTACCCAAATCGCTGAAATTCCTGCATAAGTACTAGAAGGGAAGGGAAAGGGTGAGAGACATATGTCAGGAGGTCGTCAGCGAACATGGCTAACTTGTGTTCTTTATTCGCAATTTGTACACCATAGATGTCCGTGTTTGCCCAAATTGTACGCGCCAGGGCCTCCATGCATAAAAAAAATATTAATAGAGAGCGGGCAACCCTGACGCGTACCATTAGAGATATGGAAGGCCTCAGATAGAGATCCATTTACACGGACTTTAGCAGAGGGAGCATAGTAAAGAGCTAAGATACGGTGAGTGCAGATAGGGCCTAAATTTAAATGGGAGAGAACATCCCTGAGGAAATCCCAACTCACCCTATCAAATGCTTTTTCCGCATCTGTAGAGAGTAGGAGGGCAGAACCATTTGTTTGTGATAAGTGGTATAAGATGTTGATCGTTTTGGTGGTGCTGTCTTGGGCTTCTCACCCTGGGACATAACCGACTTGGTCACAGTGTACTATATCAGGGAGGTAAATTTTAATGCAGTTGGCTAGCAATTTTGCGAATAATTTCAGATCCACTTAGAAGGTAGATGGGTCTGGCACATTGAGTGGGATCCTTATTTTCTTTAGCGATAACGGAGATTTGGGCTTCTAGGAATTGGGGGGAGAATTTGGACTGTTCAGGAGTTTAGGGGCTAATTTATCAATGAGCTGTTTATAATAAGTAATGGTGAACCCATCTGGCCCCGGGCTTTTCCCATTAGGGGTTGTTTTGATAGCAATTTCTAATTCTTGTAGAGTGAAGGGAGACTCATGAACTGAGCAGACATCTGAGGAGAGTGAGGGGTACGAACATTGTTCAAGGTATTCCAAGATTTCCTGTTGCCGTGCCGCAACTTCATCCGGAGTAGTGGGCGCAGGGAGATTGTAAAGGGATCTATAATAGTCACTAAAGACCCTAGCTATGTTAGGGGTGTCATGCTTAAGGGTGCCATGTTGGTCTTTAATTTTGGGGATGTACGCTTGGGCACACTGTTTCCGCAATGCTTGCGCAAGCATCCTACCCGATCTGTTTCCCCATTGGAAATAACGATGCCTACAGCGGTGGATGGCTAGCTTATAACGATCATTGCAGAAAGTTGCCAAAGAGGCGTGAGCATTGGAGAGCTCATCCAGAATTGCTTTATCCAGCGATGCCATGAGAGACATCTCCAAATCTTGTATCTTAATAAGCAGCTGAGACTTTTGGGCCTCTTTTTGCTTCTTAAGATTGGTCTCCATCTGAATACAAATACCCCAGATTACACACTTTCCAAACAATTACCTTAGATGTGTCCCCTATATCATTAAACTCCCAGTAATCTGCAAGTGTGGATTCGATCTTATCTCTACAATATGGGTCCTGAAGGAGGGATTCATTAAACCGCCAAGACCATGCTTTCGGTTGTGGGGTAGGTATGTGTAAACTAATAGTGATGGGCGCATGGTCAGACCAGGTAATGTGTCCAATATTTGCAGTGGAGAGAAGAATGTGAAATGAGGAAATAATCAATCCGAGAATAGGAATTTCGAGGGTGCGAAAAGAAGGAATAGTTTAGCTCCCGAGGATGTAAAATACGCCAGGGGTCAGTCAGCTGGTGTTCATGTAGGATCTGTCTTACCCTTCTGGCATCACGCAGGGAGCATCTGGAGGAACTGGAAGTGGTGTCTAGATGCAGTTCCAAGGCCCAATGGAAGTCACCACCAATGATTAGTATGCCCTCCTTGTGCTTATCAACTTCCTCAAGGACGTGAGCAAAGTAGCGGGGTTGATCCTGATTAGGAAAATAGAGATTAGCAAAGGTATACAACTGATTATATATCTTGCATTTATCCAAAATTCCATGCCCATCCCCTAGTGGAATAGAGGTGGGATCTATTAGTTGGATAGTTTTTGAAAATAATATTGCCACCCCTTTGGATTTGGTAAGGGAGAAATCATTACACAATACATGTGGGTAACAGTAATTTGAGAGACGTGGTTCTGCCCCTTTCTTGAAGTGTGTCTCCTGGAAAAAAGCAATATCTATTTTCTCGGTGCGTAGCATATTAGTAAGGTAGGAGCGTTTCTCCTGGGAATTAAGACCTTTAGCATTAATGGACAGTAGGTTGAGGTGAGTGTTTGGGTAGGATTTAGGACCCACCATGGAGAGGTTTATAGAGGAAAGGATGAGTGAGACCCAATGCTACCAGCGAGGAGAGTAAACCCAGTGGAATGGGGAACCTGGTTGTGAATGGAGGAGGGAGGGGTGAGGCATTACAAGTGGTGGGTGACCAGTCCAGTGACTGGGTGTAAACAACAATGGATGTAGGATTAAGAGTGGGAGTAAGGACCCCATCAGGAACAAATAAACTAAATTTGTAATAAGGGCTGGAAGGAGTTAAGGAGGGGATAAGAAAAAACTTCAAGAGAAGTGATACTGGGTGCAACATGGCTACCTTAAGTATATCCATGTGCAAATGGTGTACCAGTAAGTGAGAAACAGGAGTTAAAACAATCTAGTAACTTCAAATAAGCAACAGATAAACGTATTTGTAGATGACATAGTCAAATATCACGTAGAACAAATAATTATCAGTAAACCATGAACCAAACAAAGAGCAAACAAAGAACAGACAAAGACCAGACATAGTCCTCCAAATGCCCAGGAGTCATCCTTCAGGCACTAAGAGTTTGAATGGGCAGCACATGTTACAAACAGGACTCTGTTAGGTAACCGGTCCTCAGGAAACTTAGAAAGCCTGGAAATCTTGAGCTATAGATACTATTTCATTTGGTATTTAATTGTGTGTTCATCTATACTATTTATTTATTTATTATTTTTTATTCATATCCACATGTGGATATGAATAATAAATAAATAATATAGATGAACACACAATTAAAAACCAAATGAAATAGTATCTATTTGGGTTTATTTATAATGTTGTATAATTATTTATTTATTTTATTAAAACATTTATTTTTTATTCTTTATTTTGTTCTGGTTATATTCTTGTTAGATTTTGTATGGGTTCTTAAACAGTTTTAATCTTTTTGTTTATTGTTATATGCTTCATTTCCAAACAGATACTTTGGTATATTTTTTCTCCCCCATTCTGTTTCTATCCATTTCAGTGTTGATAATTCCACTGGCATTTATCTCACGTGTTCCACTGTTTATTTACATGTTGCCATAGTGACGTTGAATAAAGATGTCATTTCCACACCGAGACTTGAGGTCTGCTGACTTCTGTGCCCTGACTACTACGCTATTCATTTGTGATTGGACCAATACTATGTTAAGTATAGCGTCAGTACACAGAGTCCACATGCCTTGACAAAGCCTATCGGTGAAATGCGCGTTGGCGGTAAGGGGACGCCGAGGTGCACCCCGGTCTCCCTCGTTTTTATGCTATTACTGCTTATTATTTTTTGCATCCACCTATCCTGGTTGAATTTTTCAAGTTAGTAATCTTTGGGGCACTTAGAATTAGAATAGCGACAGGTATACTCCGTTTGTCACGGAGTGAAGTCCTGCCTTTGAGGTGGCTTGGCACTCTGGTTAGGGCTATATATTTGCTTCTTTATTAGAATAGGGAGATTAGTGCTGCATAGGTGGCTACTATACCAACTTATTTTTTATCTAGCACCTAATGATTGTACATACTTATGAGATTATTATATATGTGTGTGCATTGCTCCCTGTTGATTATTATACCTTTGCCTAACCCCCATGGTGATACTATATCTAGTCATTGGCATCTCTACCATGGGTGCAGAGTGTGCAGTGCACACGGGCCCCCGCAGACAAGGGGGCCGCCCGTGGCACTCACCCTGCACCCAATGGAGGATCCCAATACCACCTATATCTGTACAAATGGTGACAGTCTCCACCAGTCTTCCGTTCCCAGCAGTGCACTCTGCTCGCAGGCATCATGTGGGCGTGCACTGCGCAGCCTCATGCTCTTCTTCTGTCTGCAGAGCGTGAGGCTGCGCAGTGCACGCACGCCTGACATCCCCACATGATGCCCCCGCGCAGTGCACTGTTGGGAACGGTAGGCTGGTGGGGACCATCACCATTTGTACAGATATAGGTGGTATTGGGATCCTCCATTGGGTGCAGGGTGAGTGCCACGGGCGGCCCCCTTGTCTGCGGGGGCCCGTGTGCACTGCACACTCTGCACCCATGGTAGAGACGCCACTGACAGGGGATTCCAAAATTGTCTTTCACGCAATTAATATTTTTCCAGTACTGTAGCTATGGACAGCATTGCTTACAAGCCCAGCTCTGCACATTCTACATAGCTTATTGTCTGGGGAAAAAGGAGCCGGTTCAAGTTCGGTGTAATGTTGAAACAGCCATGTAACAGATGGCTTCCTAGACATCAGACACCATGGGCAGTGAAATTTGGCATGCCCTTGATGTTAAAGTCCTAAAACTGTAATGTCATTATAAACAAAAGACTTTACAAAGGTCCTGCATTACATACTGCTCTTCCCCCTTGTCTAAAATGAATGTAAATATAATACAGATTTGGATCCTGGTGTCTGTTTTATGAACACAAAGAAATACATGTAACGTTTTGACACAAGAGCTTCAAAATGAGGTTGGTAAAATTAACTTACTCTTATCTTTGGACTGGTGTCAAAGATCCAATTTTTCAGTGTTTAGAAATCAAAATGCACGAAGCGAGGGGATCTACTAGAAGAGACTCACTGTGTCCAAAGATCTGAGCAGTCACACTGCTAAATACTCCCTTCACATGAATGCAATTTTTAGAACCATACCCTAACTTAAAGGTTGCCGACGCATGCGAAC
>WWET01000560.1:402815-416673 GCA_011038615.1 Limnodynastes dumerilii | reverse complement strand
TTGTGGGCATGAAGCAAAAACCCAGTCCTTGCCCTTTATTAAAAAAACCCTTCCCAGAATTCTATCTCCAATGTCACAAACTTTCGGAACATTCTACCGACTTTGCATTTACACAGAACAACCTCAGCTCTTTATTAAGATAAAGGTGACCTTTTGGGTACAATAATGACACAGCTGCGTCATTCAACTCCAAATACCTCGCCATCATAAAATCATCGCTCTGTGCTTTCAATGAAGTATTAAGCAATTTTCAAGGGTATAATGCGCCCGGCTCCTTAGAAACTGTATTTTCCGTGTCACATTCGGCTACCCACAATGCACTGCAGTTCTCTACACACACAATACTTATCTCTGCGTCCCACAAAAAAACATTTTTATCTAATTCGACTGCTAAGTGCATTAGGCAGATGCTCCTCACCACCTCATATGTTAATAGGCTAGAACGTTAATCTGTTAATCTCTCTGCAGTGGAGTCCTGAAGAAAAAAAAAAATCTCTCTGACACTGGTAAAATGTTATTAATGCAAATGACCTTCCAGGACAAGTCAGTTTCTTCAAGATAAAGTAACACTCGTGATTGCATCGAAACAGGAGCGACGCAATAATTTCTATAGCTGGCAGCATAAATAAACCTGATTGCCACAGTCTGTCCCCATATTGTTAAGAAAGATAACATCGCTGGGCCATTTTTCTGTTTTATTTTAGCTTGTAAGCATTCTATCATCAGAAATGCTATAGCGATTGTGCAGACTCATTTATTGGTTTAACTGGAAGCAGTACGAGACTTTGGATTAATAAAAACAAAAAAAACAAAAAAAGAATTGAATTTTTTTGTGAAGAAAAGGAACTAGCAAATATTTTTTATGTCTAAACAAAAATATAACTTCAGACAATTTATAATATGTGTTTTACAGTCAATAATGTTCATTTATGATGGCGGTAAAAAGCAGACGTGCGAAGCAAATGCTGTTACTTATTCTGTGACTTTGTAGGATTGCTATTATAGTTTTGTCGATAAATTTGGATTTCTTGGTGTGTTAAACACAGGCCGGGTTCTGCGTGAACACGTGATAAAGACCAGACTTAAGATGGGCAGTGATAGGTCAGGGTTGTTGAAAATCACGCAAATCACAGCCTCAAGCCCCGCCCCTGCCTAGCAGCACTACCATTCATAGTGTTACTAGGAACTGGGCGGGACTTGATGACACAGTTTGCATAAATCGCATCATTAAACGCCCTGTGGACGACACTGGCTTGTTGGAGCGATACACTTTTATTGACCATCTTTGGGACTGGATTTCGGTTCGTAATCAGTCGAGAGTCCATCTGATATTTACTCTTATTTGCGGGACATCCCATTTGCCTATCTACCAACTGAGACCTATTCCTCTAGCACCTATATTGACTGGATTGATTTTTCCAATTGGTATTTTTTTTGTGTATGCTATTTTATATGTAAATGTTTATTATGAGTAAACATTAAAAGTACCAATTGTTCTGATTTCATGATTTTTCAGCCACTGTGGCTGACATTTTATCCTTTCTGCTACATATCTGATATATACAAGTGCTGTCACCTTTCATCTTTTGTATTTTTGTATCATTATTTAGTCAATCTGAGACCCAGTTTGAGACAAGTTGCTAGTTGTCAGATTAAGTACTTATAGCTTAGTAGGTCTTATTCAGACCTCGTTGTGGCCAATATTGACAGTGTGTACACTCCCACAATCTTGATTTGTAATTATTAAGCTGGGTATCTCTGGGGCTCTTTTAATAATCACCCGATAATACCCCTTTCACATCATCACTATAAACCCGAGTTTTTGACCAAAAAAACCCCCTTGGCTGCAACATGGGTTTTTGGTGGTGATGTGAAACGTACAGGTCTAATAACCCGGGACTCAAACACAGGAAAAAGAAGGGTTTTTTCCGTGTCCAACCCTGGTAAGTGGTTATGCGAAAGGTGCTGACTCCGGATTTTCAACCTGGGTCTCACCTAACAAACCCGATTGGAGGGATTTGTTTACTGTTGCTATGTTTACTGCGATGCTTACTGTCAGGGCAGACCCAGGACCAGGAATTTCGCAGGTCCCCCCTGCAGTGTTTTAAGGGACCTATCCTGGTTTTTTTTTTTTTGCTGAAAAGTCACAGCAATAACCTGGGTTGAAAAACTCTGGTTATTGCCGGGGTGGTGATGTAAAAGCGGCATAAATGAGTGTTTGGAATAATAAAGTGTAAGGCCGTATTCAGAGTACCGGACGTATACATATATGCCCGGTGTTTAGCGATTTTTACTACTGCGCAGGCGCAGTAATTTTTTTACGTAATCTACATAAGAAAAAGATACGTAGATTACGTTAAAAAAATTACCGTATTTCCCCATGTATAAGACACACCTTTTTTTAGACAAAAAATAGGTGCGTCTTATACAGGGGATGTAACACTGAACTTACCTTTTATGTCCCCCCGGCGGTCCCTTCGGCAATTTCAGGCTCTCTCCTCCTCAGCTGTGACTCAGACTGTCTCCCTCGCGCCGCGCACTGCACATAGACGTTGCGTGACCTAAGGTCACATCAATGTTATTGTACAGCGCGCAAACAATGTCACGACCTTACCTGGCTGGTAACAGAATCAGCCATACAAATGGCGCAAAGTCTGTATAAAGCACTGAGCGTCTAATGGAAGCTTCCCGCTAAGAGAGCCCTGACGTGTGCTGTGTAGAGGAGAATCACAGGATAGCATAACGGCCGGCTCCGGTGTAACCATATTTACCCTTTATGGAGTTATTAGAGCAGGAAAGGATTGCAATAGAACTCTCTGTACAATGATCTTATTTGTCTCCTGGTGTACAGATGCTTGTTTATTTAATGTACTGAGAGAAAAATTCAATTTCCCTCCGAGCCGTGATCACTCAGTGAATCCTGTGTAAAGGCACCAATAGATATACATGAAATTTATGTAAATTGCCTATAATGACAATATGGAGCAGAAAAATATACCTTGTTTCAGGGATAGATTTACGCAGCCCATTACTGGAGAAGGTGTCCATATAGTTACACAAATCAGCCTCTAATGTACTCCACGACTCACAAAGAGCAGAGACATCAATATATAGAATTTCAAACTCTTTCTAGAACTATTATACCTTCTTTCTGTAGCACCAACATATTCTCTGGCACGGTACAATCCAAGACACCAGAGTATCCAAGGACATTGGTGTCTAGTTCAGTGAAGCTTAAAATCTCATTTCCATACAACGAGTCTATTTTGTCAAAAGCCATTTAACTTGTAATCATCTCCTGGGAACGTGGGAAGAAGCCATCGCATCTGATGGAAACTTACGTGAACATAAGAGAACATGTAAACCATGGACCGGATCCAGGGTAACACAGAAATCACAGAATGGATCCAGAGTGAGACTACAACCACAGAATGGATCCAGAGTGAGACAGGCACCACAGAATGGAACCAGAGTGAGACAGAATCCACAGAATGGATCCAGAGTGAGACAGAAATAACCGAATGGATTTAGTGAGGCAGAAACCACAGAATGGATCCAGAGTGAGACAGACACCACAGAATGGATCCAGAGTGAGACAGAATCCACAGAATGGATCCAGAGTGAGGCAGACACCACAGAATGGATCCAGAGTGAGACAGAATCCACAGAATGGATCCAGAGTGAGACAGAAACCACAGAATGGATCCAGAGTGATACAGACACCACAGAATGGATCCAGAGTGAGGCAGAAACTACAAAATGGATCCAGAGTGAGACATAAACCACAGAATGGATCCAGAGTGAGGCAGAAACCACAAAATGGATCCAGAGTGAGACATAAACCCCAGAATGGATCCAGAGTGAGGCAGAAACCACAGAATGGATCCAGAGTGAGACATAAACCACAGAATGGTTCCAGAGTGAGACTGACACTACAGCATGGATCCAGAGTGTGACAAAAACCACAGAATGGATCCAAAGTGAAGCAGACACCACAGAATGGATCCAGAGTGAGACAGACACCACAGAATGGATCCAGAATGAGAAAGACACCACAGAATGGATCCAGAGTGAGGCAGACACCACAGAATGGATCCAGAGTGAGACAGAGACCACAGAATGGATCCAGAGTGAGACAGACACCACAGAATGGATCCAGAGTAAGACAGAAATCACAGACCAGATCCAGAATGAGACAGAAATCATGGACCGGATTCAGAGTAGAGGATCCCTGCTGTGCCCAGACTTTCTTGTGGGTGAGGGGGAGCCACTACTTTTGCTCGTAAGGCCCTGGGGTATGACCACTGCTGACAGAATCTGTCACATGCTGACAGCATAAAACAGTGCTTGGCTCTCCATAGCGCTCAGCACTCATACATGGAGCCAGATTTACTAAGCTGCGGGTTTAGAAAAGTGGAGATGTTGCCCATAACAACCAATCAGATTCTAGCTGACATTTTCTAGTATGTAATAGGAATGTGAGAGCTAGAATCTGATTGGTTGCTATGGGCAACATCTCCATTTTTCCAAACCCGCAGTTTAGTAAATCTGGCCCATGGAGTGACAAGCTCTGATTTAAGCTGCCAGTCTCTAACAACTTGCGTGCAGAGCATAGCCCCATAGCAGCCACCCCCCCATGCACCTCCTGTAGCTATACCCCTGCTGACACATATTGCACCATTTGTACAGATTGCAATCTAATAGTTTGAACATTTGTAGAATGTTCTTGTGTTTTTCCTTAAATAACTTCCATGGTTTTAGAATCACACGTGTACATTTTAAACAGCATTTGGGTGAACAAAAAAGATCTTTAATAAATTCCACCCCTTTATGGTGCCAGCATTAGATTAAGATTTGTCAGCGATCGTTTGTGTCTTTTTTTTGTCCACTTTAATTTTGTGCTAATTGTTCAGACTCTGGGTGGCATGAAAAATCAATAGTAGGTTGTTACCAGTGTAGAGTTTAATTAAATTGATTCTCCCAACCCAGGGCAATCTGAAGACTTAATGTTAATTAAGCAATATTTCCCGGTCAAGGGGTTGGGGAAAAAGCCGTTGTAGTGAGTAGTTGCAGAATAAGGGGGGTTATCATTATCACTCACAGGTCCCACGAGGGGCTTCCACAATTACAAAAGGGATCATTTGATATGGAGCAAAGTTAATTAGATTTTTACACGCTATTTACATAATTACATAGTGGACCACACAGAGCAAATATCTATTATTACAAGTTATAATAATAATAATAATTATTATTATTTTTGGGCTGGATTGAGACTTAATAAAGTCACCCGATCTCCACATTGGACTTGGATTGGATTGATTGCGGAAGCCGGGTGATTATTTGGATATATGCTTGGCAGGTGTTACCCAATGGATCTCCAGGCATAAGGGTCGCCCATCCCCTCTGCCTATATTCCATTAGTTGGGCGGGGGGGTAACGACACATGATAATTATACAGTAAGCGCTGGGATTTAGTGTACTGTGTGGATCAATGGTCATAGGGTCTGCAGAACACTTAAGGTTATGCAGGGGGCCCGACCCTTTGTGACGTCATGGGTGACGTCATGGGGCACGGCAGACACGCTTTAACAGCGGGCCGGTGCGCAGGAAAGAACTTACCTGTGCATTGGCCGGCTACTGAATAGCTCTGAGCAGCAAACCTGTTGCTACAGAGCTAGGTAAGTATTGGCGGGCCCCCATCAGGTCCGGGCCTGGGACAATAGTCCCATCTGTCCCTCCCTGATGGTGGCCCTGGGGTCATGGCAGTGTAAGTGTTGGCATAACAGCACGAGGAGACCTGGCAGTCCATACAGAAAAGGAGGTGAGCTCCCCTGTTACTGCCATCTTCGGTATGGGCCACAAGACCTCCGTGCGTATGGAAGATGCACAGAGGTCACAATCTGGCCCAATATTATTATTAAAAAGATTCAGAATTACACAAACCAGGCGATTTACGCATTCTGCAAGCATCAGTACTCCATGCGAGCCATTTCGGGAGCTGGACACGATGACCTGCCTAGGGCCAGATTAACAATGAGGCTAATGGGACTACAGTCCCAGGCCTCTATCTGAAAATAGGCCCCCACACGGCAGATCTCCAGGCTTCCCACTGCAGTGCATTAGGATGAATGTCAGGGACTGACATGGCCCTCAATCCAGTCCTGAACCTGCCATGTGCACAGTGTGTGGGCCGAGAGGAGGGGAGATATTTAAATACACTCTGGAGCTTTTCAGCTGATAATCTTTCAATCACACAATGCAAAGAGCGTTTCACCAGATATCTCACCAGTGTGTACTGTCCACAGATGCTCAGAAATCTTTAGAAACGCTCTGTGATCTTTTGAAGCTAGTAAGATGCCAGATCAACCATGGAAAGATATCTTTAGCTTTTTGCACGTGTGTCCTGGGTCTATTAGGAGATCTGTGGACAGTACACACTGGTGAGATATCTGGTGGAATGGTTTTTGGATTGTGTGATTGGAAAGATTATCTGCTGAAAAGTCCCAGTGTGTACCCTGCTTAAGGGCTTAATTGTAACTTCGTATCCGCTGTGTATGACGAGTGTTGTGCGCACCTATTTCTGAAACTGTGCCATTATCATTATTATTATTATTATTATTATTATTATTATTATTATGAAAGTACGTTACTGTACCTACTATGCATACATGTAAATAATAAGAATTTATAATGCATTACACAGCTCTTTTGGAAAATGAGTATTTAATACTGTATGCATAATATCTAATATATGGAGCAATGGGACTTTTAGTTGCTTGTGTAATTATAAGTGTAGTTCTGCTGTCTTGGCGTTCTTATCAAAATGCAAATATTTATTTACCACAAAAATTAACAATACAATATAGAATGACTCCTGTTTCACGCTTGTTTAAGTTGAGGGTAAAATACGAATGTAATGGGATTGAGGTAAAAACCCAACAATGATCCACTATTTATTGAAAACTCACAAACAACGGTGGTGGTAAAAGTGCATTATTTGATTGGCTGTTTAATATTACAGGAATAAAATAGATGTGTTTGAGGTGTACATCTCCATCAGGGATTGGTAGGGCAGACCTTCATAGCTTCTGCTCTCTTAATGGTGGAGAATGTAAGGTCACAATGGGGCCAATCCAGAGGGGACCATACACCAGATCATGTGACATTCCTGTGTGTGATTTTCCCCTGCACATGCTCAGACTGAAGAGCGCAGTCACAGGCAATGCAGATCTGAGTGCAACTTAAGCTACAGCAGTTTTGCGTTCTGAGGGGCGTGTTGAGGGAGGGAAGGGGTGGAGTGACGCAGTCTATGTACAGTAAGGGTGGGGCCCAAGCAAGTGCCCCCGATTCAAGGTCAAAAGGACAGTTTACATCAAAACATTTGCACCAGCCCAGGTCATATATAAGAACAGGGGGAGGACCCTTCACAACGCATTTCACTCTTCAAACGCATTACAAATGATCAGAAATTCGCTGCCGGTGTATTTTTCGTGTGTTACATCATTTCTACATACAGTAAGACTTTTTTTTCATGTTTTTATGAAAAATTTCAAATATTTTAACCATTTTTTTCTACATTTACGATGTGACAGAGGCGCTCATATTAATTAGAGCCACCATTTGCAGTCAGTGTTATCCTTCAACGTATTTGAACACATAGCTGCTTTTAAATCGAATGCAGCTGCTACCACTTTTTCAAACACGCACGGTCTAATCACAACAGCCACCTGGTCTGTTCTACAATGACTAATGCCCCTTATCCACCCCAGATATGACTTATTACTAATCAACTGCCACCATCAAGACTAGTCCCAGGATGTCTTAGGTTCTCCTTTAAACAAATATAACACAATTATGCTTTATCAGAACTATTATCAACTCAGAACGATCCCTTCTGTTACCATTAAGTAGCATTTAATAAACAAGCTGGTCTGACACGTGAATCCGTAAGAACACAGAGACATGAACATATTAACTGATATTTAATATGATAAGAATCACTATGCTTAACAAAATGGTCATACAACATGCAAAACAGTTTCTTATAACTTATAAAATAAAAAAATGAAAACACAGAAAGAATTACGCGAAGATCTTCCCTGCCTGGGACTAGCAGAACACTTATGGGGAATACTTCCTTCCTCCAAAGATCCCATTGAAGTGAAAAAAGTTATGTATCTGGGCTATACTTTTTAAAGGCAAAACTGCTCCTCTCCAACAGTCCCCACCTTTGTGAAAAGTGACAGGTCTGTTTCTGGACAAACTCTTTCTCAGAGATCTCGCTTTTTACAACTCTCCTCCCCCCCTTTATATCTTGATCCATTTATGACAGGGCCATAACCTGACAGGAAACATAACTAGTTCTGCCCGACTACCTTCAAGCTAGTGCCATAAAACAACAACAGATCCTGGCCAAATACAGCTCACTCTATATACTGATATGAATTTATATACAAGATATTTGACTTATATACTGACAGCCTATGTGTCTATATGTTTACTAGAGGGGACTATTTAGAGAAAGGAGAGAGCAACAATATGAAGAAGACAGCTGTTCTATTTGCAACTATGCTCTCTCCTTCAGGCATGTAAAGTCACAGCGCTAGGCTCACTGGACACCTGACTTCCACAAGCTGCTTGAGGGAGTTAGGCTTTTCTTTTGGGGACAGAACTTGCAGATAAGGGTGAGTGGGCAGCGGTAGGTAGGGCAGCGGTAGGTACTTTTGAACGGATCTACATTCGGACAGACGCAGATCCGAGGGCTCTGGACGTATAAGTCATCCAAAGTTCACACATGAGAGGGGAGTGACTTGGGAGCTCTCCTTTCTCTCACGTGCGATCTTTCAGACCTCGGTTTGAATCAGGCCCATATGGGTCTATAAGGGGATAATGGGGATTTGAGATTCAACTAGCATAGAAGACCTTAGCGGTTTAGCACCTATTAAAAGGAAAATACTTTGGTAAATTCTGCAGATCTGGGGGCGTTTATCTGAATTGTCGCTAAAGCGGCCCATACATCTTCTGTTCATTGTCCTAGGAACCTCCGGTATTGACAAACACCAAGACAGTTGACGCTTTTTTAATTCTTTATTAGCATAGTAAAGGGCGAACATCAAATTCATTCAAGGAAACTATACATTTTTAATAAGTTCATTTACAAATCATAGCGGTATATACTCATTTTACCTTCCCCGAAATGCAAAGACAGATGGATTCTCTTAGTGTCTCAGGCCCATAAATCTTTCCTTTAAAGGTTAAGTGCAGTTATCATAAATTACCTCGATGCCGTAGATAGAAAACCAGCGAATAATTTTATGGCAAGGTAAGAAATGAAGACATCAGACACAAGGTCTAGGAAAGAGCTGGTAAACAACGATTTGCATAAAACGCTTTGTGCCACTTTATTATGTTATGATAATGGCACGATATTATAGCGCTTTAAGTCATTTTACTTTATGGTTTCCTTCTTTGTATGTCAAATATAATTAATTTCAGCCTTTAGCAAAAGACAATGAATTGTACTTCCAAGGTGGGGGAAAAGATCGTATAAGCCTGTTTAAGGTTGCAATCATAGGCATATCTATAACGGGTGCAGGGTGTGCAGTGCACACGGGTCTCTCAGAACAGGGGGCCCTGTGGCATGCATCCTGCACCCAGGGTTGGCAGGGGAAGGGGGGCCATTCGGCATCAATTTCTTCCCTCTAAGATCAGGAGGGAAGAAATAGATGCCGAATGAGCCCCCTTTCCCCTGCAATGGGACTGTCCCTATTCGCGGGCCGGAAAAAGGTCAGGGCTTAAAGCACAATTAGGCTCCACCCCTTTTGAGGCGTGCAAATCGGGACAGTCCTGTCTCAGGTAAGGGGGGGGAGCATGTACAAATCCTGCACAAGGGCCCCAACACTTTTTAAAACACCCCTGGTAGCAATGATCGAACTTCAAAAGGTGTAACTAGAGATCCACAGTTGGGAAATAAGAGGAAGACAGGTGGAAAGTTACACATGGGCAAAACCATGTTGAATTTCAGGAGGAGTTGAATGAATGGTGATCTTGGCATGCAGGGAGAATACTTTGTTTTTGCTTCTTGCACACAGATATACAGTTGCCAGTCCGAATGGCCGATTTTTGACACAGATATAACCGACAGCTGAATTGCGGATGTATCTGTGTTGAACAACAGTCGTATTATGATTATATTGGTTGGGAACGGGTGCTTATAGCTGATGGCTCTGTGACGACATAGACGTGTCCCTGGATGTATTACTTTCCCAGCCCTGGTCACCAACCCTGGACTTATTATGAAGAACAGCTATTGTGACCCTTGTATCTGTAACCTCTGAAATCCGTAGACTGTGTGTGTTATATTTTGCATTTACCAAATTAAGTTTATGTAGTTATAGAAGTGTGTTATGTAGCATGTAGTTATAAGATGTGTAGTATGTGATGTGTTATAGGATTATGTAGCAGGTAGTTATAGGATGTTTATGGTGGGATGTGTGTGTAATGCCAGGCAGATGGTTGGAGTGATATGTGCCAGAATCTCCAGCTTGGATAAGCAGATCCCATTACACAGGGTCTGATATCAGTACTGACACCTCTGTGTAAAGCCAGGTAGACACCCCATGGATGTCCCTGACTACAGAGGACAGGAAGAGACCAGAGGGAGACCCCCCTCTACAGCAGTTTTCTCAACCTCGGTCCTCTGGACCCCCTAACAGTCCATATTTTCTAGGTTTCCTTAAAGAATCACAAGTGATATAATGAGAACCACCTGTGGAGCTTTTACAATGTGTCAGTTAGTAATGAACACACCTGTGCTCCAGCAGTGACACCTGGAAAACATGCACTGTTAGGGGTCCCTGAGGACCGAGGTTGAGAAACACTGCTCTACAGGAAACCAGAGGTGTGTGACATCATGAATGACTGGAAAGGGTTAAGTCTGGGAGTTGCTGCTCCTTATCGCACATCTATATAAGGCCAAGGGTTATCGGCATCAAAGACCTTTCAGGAACCCTGAGCTAGACTTTGTGGGGCCAAAACAGCAGGGAGTCCTCCATATGGACAGGGTATAGGGGGCTGTTCTAGACATTGATGGACAGCTGTCACTTAGCTATTGATTCTCCAGTCACCTCTGCTAGGACTATGAGGGTCTGTCTTCAGTGCCTGTAGGTGTGTCCCAGGTAAAAAGTCAGAGAGGGGTCTTTGG
Organism: Limnodynastes dumerilii; assembly: GCA_011038615.1. Classification (NCBI taxonomy): domain Eukaryota; kingdom Metazoa; phylum Chordata; class Amphibia; order Anura; family Limnodynastidae; genus Limnodynastes; species Limnodynastes dumerilii. The sequence continues at coordinate 405,467 of WWET01000560.1, read as the reverse complement.
GGGGGATGTTGATCCAGGCTGGCGTTGAGGTAGGGACCTCTGCCAGCTCCAAGAATCCGGAATTGTAACAAGGACCTTCCACAGACTTCCCTCCCTGGGGAGAGGCTCGCTGGCGCTGTAGTATTTAGGGAGCCTGCCTGGAGCAGGGAGCCTGGGTCGCAGTGCCCCACCACGCCGGTGGAGAGCATTGGCCGAGTGGCTGGGACCCTCAAGACGTTTATCCGGGTAACAGGCTGCATCTTCATCATGACTACCTGGATATTTGGACAATGGGAGGAGACTGTGACCAGGCATTGCATTGCCGTCAGAGGGGAAGCATTTGTGGCCTTGGGAACAGTAGCTGGGACTCAGAGTCAGGTGATAAAGCTACTTAGACTAGTGGGGAAAGGGGCAGGTAATGTGGTGACTCTGCCTGGCATTGATTTCTGTGTATGGATAGGATTTAGTGTTGTGTTCATGTTTTATAATAAATTACTGTTGTATTTTTATAACTGCGTTTGCCTGAGTGATTGAACGTACCCTAGGAGATACCGAGTAAGTGTTTTTGGCATAGTAATTGGGCCAGGTGAAATTGGTATCTTATACATAGCCATTCCCAATCGTTCTGCGGCAGGATCTGCAGCAGATTGCAGTGGGCTGGTGGTGAAGGTTATGGTTAGGCTGCGAGAAGAGGAACGTTAGGGCCAGGATTAAGGTTAGGCTGATAGAAGGGCAGGGTTAGGGTTAAGCTGCGGAACCTGAGGGGTTAAGGTTAAGGTAGGAAAAAGAAGGGGAAGGTTAGGAATAGGCTAAGAGAAGGGGAGAGTTAGAGTTATGCTTGTAAGGGCACGGTTAGGGTGAGGATTAGGTTAATGGGAAAATCTGACCTGTCGCTGTTGGAGTAATCGGATATTGATTGTTTGCGGTGACCACGTTGTCTTGATTACAGCTGGAGAGAAATTTCTGCATTCACGGCTGGTTTTTCGGACACCAATGTGTCGCAAAGCAGCACATTGGATTTGAAAACCGCACTGCTTTTAAACCGTTATTTAGACCTGGGCTAAGAGTGCCAAAGCAGGAAAAAATGATTATTTAATTCGATCACACATGGTTGTAAAAGATTAACAATAATATTTAATGAATATGCACAGTTTGTAAAGAAAATACATACATTTGAAATATGGCGACAGTGAACAGAAAAGTGGATGGATATCTATGGCAAACATATGACAATCATAATCCAAGAAAAACAGTTTAACAGGGAGCCAGTGGTAGGAAATTCTAAAGTATTTGTAGAGAGTTATCTCCTGTTCCCCACTGTGCATGATATGTTCCTTTCCATGGTTTAGGATCTCCCAGTCAGATTAACTGTTGCCAGTCTGTTGTTTTACACAGATGTCCATCACCTCTTTGGTGCCAAAACTTACAGTGATGCCAGTGATTAAAAGGAAGAGAATTAACAAAAAGCAATTCTAATGCAGGATGAACTGGAATGAGTATGTGACAATGCTTTGAGCATTAAATCTAAAGCGATTGCAGTGTATTCCTATAATATAAATATTTATAGTCCTGATGATATTGTAACACCCAGATTGACTTGTATGGAGTCTTAGGATCAGGCTGTGGGGAGGGGAGTTTTAGGGTTAGGCTATGGCAAGGGGAGGGTTAGGGTCAGGCTGTGGGGAAGGAAGTCTTAGTGGCTGCGGGGAGGAGAGTGTTAGGGTTAGGGTAGTAAAAGGGGAGGGTTATGGTAAGTATACAAAAATACTTACCATTCCAAATGTAGAGTTTTGGTTCAGGGCAAATCGATTTCTTCACCTCCTTGTGTCAGAACCAATCAACTTCCCAATCCATTCAAAATGCACTGGTATGAAGGGGCCCTTTCGAAAAATTGCATTCCTTACGCCGGGAGATATATGCAGCGTTACACCTGGTGTGCAGATGCGCAGATGTTACAGGTTGAGTTATGCAAGAGGCTTGTGTAAGTAGCCTAACATACGGAGGATGGAATTTGGTTCACCGTTAAGATTCAACTCCAAATTGAATGACAAAAAAGTCCTCTTTTTATTTTTCAGAATTTACATGTTACAGTCTGCAAATCAAATAATGAAATCACTCTCTAGAAACAGCGGATCTGATGCCAGTGCTCTGATTATGCAGATAGAGACATCGAATACACAATAAAGAATTCCACACATAACTCATAGCCAGGATTGCACTTTCACCCTACTTCAGAGTACATAAAACACAGCACCCGATGAGATCTATTGGTGAATGTCCCAGGGGTTAAACAAGTGCCACCTGACTGATTATTCTGGAAGTCTACGGAGGTTTCTGAATATATCACTTTTAATATTGTAACTTCTTTCTCACTGTAATTGCTAAGCTAAGACTATGCAAAATGTTATCTATCATATAAAACAAAATGAATTGTACCTCTGCCCATAAATTGCAGCCTGAATAAGACTGAGGGTGGATTTAATCACTGTAAATCTTTGCGGCTGGCACACAATTTAGGTGCTGAGGTGAAGAAAAGTCAGAGTTACAAGCAGCTGATTGAGGGGAAAAAAAAACAAAGCAGCTGTTTTTTTTCCCCAAGTCATTTTTTATTTATGAACTGAGTTGAATTTGAATTTCTATTTGGCATAAGTTGATTTTTAGCCTGTTCAGCAG
>WWET01000560.1:382629-402792 GCA_011038615.1 Limnodynastes dumerilii | reverse complement strand
AGCAGGCGGCAAGCTGGGTCAGTAGTCAGGAGGGCATCTGGGACATGTTTCCATCATGTGGCGGGCAGAAACGGGAAATATGGAAGTTGGGCGGGGGGCAGGAGGAAGGGCAAAAAGCTAAATTTTGTCTAGGGTGTCCAGAGACATAGCACTAGTACTGAATATAAGACATGTGCCAGCTCCTGGTAGCTGGCAGTCACCTTTTACCCTCCTATTTTGGTCCTTTAGTCCTCTGAATTTCAATATAATGAGCCTTATTCTCAAATCCGTTTTCACGTGAGTTGCGTGCGTATATTTAGGTATGTTTTAACTGCGCATGCGTAGTGACTTTTTGTAATGTTAATTACATAGAATATATGCATGTAAGTGCTTTAAGCATGGACATTTCTTGGGGACATATGTACGGGGGGGCAGGGTTGAAATACGTACTTGAAAAGCTACGTGACAGAGGGTGGGGGGAAGCATTTAAACAGGGTTGCCGACTCTCCCGGAATGTCCGGGAGACTCCCGAAATTCGGGCAGTACTTCCGGTATCCCGGGAGAGCCAGCAAATCTCCCGCAAATGACTTCACTGAAACCACGGCCTCAAGTCCTGCCCCCCTGCCTAGCAACACTAGTATACTAGTGTTGCTAGGCACAGGAAGGGACTTGATGACGCAATTTGCGGCATCAAGCCCCGTCCCGACCCCTATTACAAGTAAAAACGAGCGAGTATGAGTCAGGGGGCGGAGCCTAATGTCGCGATTTGCATAACCCACATCATTAAGCCCCGCCTCCTGCTTGCGTCGCTAGCTTCTCTCCGGGATCTCCCGGAGAGAAGCTGCCAAAAGTCGTCAACCATGCATTTAAATGAGTTTTTGAGGGCGCGGTTACATAGAATCGCACGGATGGTAGACATATACGCATGTATGTACACATGTAAAGAACCGAGTGATCTATGGAGGTGTAAGTCTACGATTGCAAGGCTGTGAGAGGGGAGTGTGGTGGGTGTCGGTTTGCTACGTGCGTGTGTATAATTGCGTACTTTTGAACAAACGATTCTCTGAATACGACCCAATGTTTCTATATCTGTTCATTATTATTTCAGTCACTGAGTACCAAGAGGACAACTACCGGTGTAAGCAGAAAATGTTTTCTTTCATGTTTGACTCCATAATTAAATGTACTTTAACTTAGAGCTGCACGAGAGGACACCTACCTGCCCCTAAACCAGGGCCGGATTACCCACAAGGCGACCATGGAAGACGCCCTGGGGCTACCACACACCAGGGGGCCGCCACAAACATCAAATCTTTGGGCCTTCTGCTGTAGTGAAAGTCAGTGATTAACCTTGGGCTGGATTGCAGATTTAAGAACGTCACCCGAACATTCATCCGAAAGGGGCAGGGATTGGGTTTAACAGTTCCATACAGATCGGCAGATGTATGGATCACTGATCTGCATGGCAGCGTTATAGCAACATAACTGCCATATTGGCACAAGAGAGGAGAGTGACAGGGGAGTTCACCCCCCTATCACATGGAGACTTACAGACCTTGGGGCGGATCCTCAAGTACTCTTCCACAGTCGGCCGTAATTTGCTGATAGATAGCTACTGCGCATGCGTAGTAACTACAGTACGTAATCTGCGTATCGTTTCGGTACGTAGATTGCATATATGTGGACTTAAAGACCGCATTTTCCACAGAAGCCCGTAGTTGAGGATCCGGCCCCTAGTTAGTTTTAAATAAACAACTGGGCAGACTGGATGGGCCATGTGGCTCTTATCTGCCGTCACTTTCCATGGGCCGTATTCAGAGAACCGCTTTCTCGGTCCAGTCTGTGCATATTTTTAGGTACATTTCAACTGCGCATGCGTAGTAACTCATTTTACTAGTTAACGTAGACTATACGCGCGCAAGTGCCTCATGGACGGACTTGTGAATCGCACTTGGGTACATATGTATGGATATGCGAAGCAAAAATACGCACGTGTAAATTTAAATAAAAATGGGCGGAGGAAGGCATTTAAATGAAGGTATGTGGGCGTGACTAACATGAATCGCATGTACGGAGGACACAGGCGCACGCAACTGCTCACGGAAAGTTACAAGTGGTCTATGGAGGCAGAAGTCATCGACAGCACGGCCGAGAGAAGGGAGTGTTCTGGGTGTGAGGGGGTGTGGCCTGCACCGGCCGTGCGCATAACTGCGTATCTTTAAGGAAGCGGATCTCTGAATACGGCCCTATGTTTCTATGATCTTTGCACAGAGGTTTTCTTTTTTTATTAGTTTTTGTTTCTGCTGGCCGTGTGTGTATCTTGGTGCTTTTTGCTAATTTCACATGCGCCATCCAGATGTTACGCACGTAAACCCGCTACACGCGGAGTTCAACTCTGTTCCTAATGAGATCCGTAAGTAGGGGCATACTCCTACTCCGAAAGTAGGAAGTTAAGATAAGCGGCTGGGGGGGGGGGGCAAGAGGAGGCGGTGGGGGGGGGGGGCATTTAAATAGGGCGATATGGGCGGGGTTTGCAAAGTACACACGTACTGTCATGGGAGTTGCACTTGCAACTTAGGTGCATATTGTTGCAAATCCGCAAGTACTTATTTCCTTCTTATCTGTGGATCAGCCCCAGAATGAATAACATACTAATACGGTAAATGAGTCTACCAGGTATAGTTTCCTGGGGTTTACATAAAACACAATCCACAATCTGGATCCAGAACTAAGTCCGACAGGGGACGTATACAAGTCATTTGTGTAAGTCCCCTGTCTCGGAACATCTGCGCATGCGCACACCAGATGTTCCAACAGCGTAAGTACTAACATAAGTAACACAGTTCCGTATGTTAGTACTTACGCTGAAGGGGCAGACCCTTCCGTTCCAATGGCCGTATCCCCGCCATACAGGTGGGAATAGCCATGTAAATGAGGGTTCGGGGGAGGGGAAGCCCTGTTACATCTGTGGCTATACGGGCGCAGACCTAGTCATAAAAGTTAAGTCACGTGTCCAGATTTCCTACCGACAGCGGGGAGTGCAGGGGGCGGGCACTTCCCGCTACGGGAGCGTAACTACCGTACTTTACTTGTGTGCAGGGGTCCGGATCTGACACATGGTGCATAACATTGTATTAGTATGTTATTTAGATTGTTAGTATTTACTTTATCCATTGTTTTAATTAAATTTTAAAATTTTAACTATTATTTATTAAGAATAAAAATTGATGTTTTTAAAGGTATCAGTGTAAAGTGATTCACTTTTATTTTATTTTTTACTTTTTTTTTTTTTTAGCTTTTCAGAGGTTTTTTATTTTATTTTATTTATTTATTTTTTAATTCTTCTGCATTCCAGCAAGCACTTCATTTGTTAAGATCTAGTTCAGATCCTTTCGGGTGTGTTACAGCTTATAACACTTGTATAGGATGTTGCTGGCCTGGGATTATGTTGAAGCATCTCTTTATTGTGCTGTTTGTTAATGTGTGCCAGGGGCACTAGTACAAGCAGAATGTAATAAGAATATAAAAAAATAATAATAATAATCATTATTTTTTAATGAACACACAACACAATGCATAAGTAGACTTTTGTGTTCAGAAGGTTGATTGGTAACACGATAATCTGATATAGTTGTGGGGTGTCCTGGTTTAGACTTGTCCTGTGGTTGGTGCAAACATTTAGCTTTACACTGTATGGGCTGGATCCAGACTTAAGTAAGTGGTTGAAATTAGTTACTCCTGGGATAAACCATGTTGATTTCAGGGGGAGTCAAGTTAATTGTATTCTTTGCATGCAGGGATATATCTTTGAATTGCTTACTGCACACAGATACTGACCAGCTTTACTATTAGACTGTTATTTATCACCTCTCATCTCTGATACTATTATATTATTATTATATTATTACACAGACACTGACCAGCGTTACTATCACACTGTTATTTAGACTTGGGATAGGAAACATCACCTCTCAACTCTAATACTGGTTGCAACAGATGAAATATGACTCCCCTGCAATCAACATGGTTTAGCCCAGGAGTAACTAATGTCCAGCCCTTTGGCTGTATGGAGGTCTGGATTAGGTTCCTTGGTGTGAGTTGGTCCTTGCTATACATTGACTTTATTCATCAACTTCTTCACCCCCGTTTACAGGGGTCACTGACAACACAATGAGATACCTTACACCCTCGGGCGCATTTTCCTGTCTTGATCATAAGCAGTTGGTATGGGTACACAGCAGTGAAGGGGTGTTATATTTACACCCACCTTTATTTATGATGATGATGATGATGATGATGATGATGATGATGATTATTATTATTATTATTAACGCTTATTTATATAGCACTTTACAGAGAACATTAGACATTCACATGAGTTTCCCACCTATTGGAGCTACATACTAAGGTCCCTAACACATACATACACACACATAGGTCCTGATCCAGACCTACGCCGATGCGCTGTGCTAACTAAAGCACAGCGTATCGGCGTTTACTTACCCTGACACTCCCCCTGTGCGGGCCTATGGCACCTTCCTTACGCCGGCTGAAGGCTACCCTAACTTCAGCCGGCGTAAGGAAGGGGGCATACGCTCGCACAGGAGCGTATGGCCGCTTAGCCTGCTCTCCTACCCTCAGTTAACTACCTTCCCCCGCCCACCTACACTAACCTGAACGTAGGGACGCTGGAGAACGTCCCCTCCAGCGTCCCTACGGCTCTGCTACGGATGCCCGATCCACGATTTTGCATTGCCGTAGCGACGCCGGGCAACATCTGCCCGGCGCATGCACAGATCAGCTGTAAAGCCGATCTTACGTTTATGCCCGCCGTCCTAGCGACGGCAGGCGTTGTTCTGGTTCAGGCCCATACACACACACACACTAGGATTAATTTTGTCAGCAGCCAATTACATTACTCGTATGTTTTTGGCATGGAGGAGGAAACTGGAGCACCTGGAGGAAACCCACATAGACATGGGGAGAACATACAGACTCCACACAGATAAGGCCTAGTACGGAAATAGACATCAGGAGCAGCATTTGAATATAAGCATCTAATATCACCTAATAAGTATGTGTACTCCAGAAAAAACAGCAGACTGAAGGCGCCATTGAAATAAAATAGCGCCTTCATTATCCTGGACTAAATGGCTTCCTCAGGGAGTGTTCAGCTCACTTGCAGCTTATCATATTATATGCCCCACACTCCTGAGTTTTCATTTGAGACGACCTTTTCATCTGCTTCGGAGAAAACACATTGATTGTTTCTGCAGTGCCGTATTCCTGTTCTGTTTGTGTTGATCGCCATTCCCAGCAGAACCTCTACTATTTTCCGTTCTTCCACAAATCAGGCTATAACAACAATATGGCGACTCATAATTCTCAGATAGAACGTCTAGCTTGGCTTGACTTCTCTCACGCTTTATTGAACCAGCTCTCCTATTAGTGACTGCGTGCACAGATATATAATAATAGGCAATGTTCTGTTCCATCCCGTTGCAGGGAGAAAGCATCTACACAACAAACAGAACAGGTAACCCAAGAGACTGGGGATGATTGACAAGATTTCCGGTCAAGAGCTTACTAAATCAGCCATCGACCGAGTGCAGGAACACCTGGGATTCATATTCTATAGGCTGCGTTCCAGATTTATATGATTAGGCAGCTGCATCGGAAAGAGCGGAAATCCTACTCAACAACCACCAATCCTCCGAAGGATCAAGTTGACCTGGAAGTGATGTGAAGTAAAACACTTTCCTTTTCTATATATAGTTCCCATGAACCAATTTGGAAACATTAAAGCCTATAATCATATTGTCATAGAAATGCACTGTCTTTAATTTACTATGCTGGCTCTTGGAAATATAGTGTTTACATAAACGCCTGAAGATTGGAAATATGCCAGCCATCATAAAACCGACTGTGCATGGCAGGGAGCCTTATACTACATGAAGGAGAATGGGGCAGATGAGACAAAAAAGAAAAAAGAGGAAAGAAAATTCTAATTTAACGGGAAACAAAGCCAGTAGATCAGCCGGTGACGGTATCACACTGTGCGTTTGCAGTTTTCATTATTTTGCGTAGGGTCGTACGCCCTGATTTGGTTGGCTGCACCGTTTTTGACTTTGTTATAGATCAGCTGCGATATTTTGTAGACTAATTGCATTCGTTGTTTGAAGGTATAAACCATAAATAATGACATATTCATTGGTGAGGGAGCTTTTACGGATAGCTTCTGAATGGCGATAAATTAATTAATGGGTAGTCGTACAATAGAAGCAATAAAATATGCCCAAACAAAAATAACGGAATTGGGCACTAATTATAGTAATTACATAACCTTCTATAACAGTTATTAGGAAGAAAAGGAAGAAAATATATATAAAAAAACCATACAAACAATATAGAATTGTAAGTACTGGATTGATATATACAAGACTAGGGACCGGATTCACAGATACCATTTTGCTTCTTTTCCGTGCATATTTTTAGGATCGGATTCACTGTGCATGTGTAGTAACTTTTTACACGTAAGTCACGTAGGAATTAGGCATGGAAGTCCACTAAAGTACGAGAGTAAGGGCAAAACAGCTGCTCAGATCTGCACTTGCACCTGTGTTGCTCTTACTTTCATGCTCTGGATCAGCCTCTTGAAGCACAAATAATCCAAACTCTAACTGAGACCCATAACTATCCAATGTCATAAGAAGCAACTGTTCAGAGGTGGAACTAGCCAGTTGTGGGCCCAGGTGCAAAAAATATGCTTTGGCCCTGATGCTATCCCAGGTAGCCCGTGGGGAGCTTTGGCGGTGTGGTGATAACGGCTGTATCAGCATGGGCCCTGATGCCGCTGTACCTGTTGCGCCAATGATAGTTCCGCCTCTGCAGCTGTTACAAACCTATGGTAAAAGGACAATTACTACAGTCGGTCAATCCCAAGGCCTTCAATGTTTGTATTGAAGTGGAATCATTGGTAGCTGCCCTGAGGCATGATAAATGTTGGTGCCCCCCCCCCCCATGCCAACTCCTGTGAAGGGAGCAGAGATGGTCTGAACCTCACTCTTAGCTCCTGCTGATGTGTGCAGATGGAGGCAGCAGTGTGCTGGGGGGAGGGGTGTGTTTCGCCACAAAGATGGTCTGTATTTTGTTTCCTGCAACCTAAACTTAACTCTCCCCTAACCCTCTGTTTCCTGCAGCTTAATCCTAACCTCTCCCCACACTCTTAGCTCCTGCTAATGTGTGGGGTGGGTGGACGATGCCCCACTCCCTGGACAGTTGTGGTGTGCTGCTATGATGGTCTGTTTTACGACAGACCATTTGGCGGCTGGGTAACGACGACTCCAGGGGCCTCAGACAAGTAAGTTTTCTTCATAAACCTGTTTCCTGCAGCTTACTCCTAACCTTCCCCAACCTTTAACCTGACTCTTAACTTTCACTTCTAGCTGCCTATCACTAACGTTCCCCTCCCTGCAGCCTAACCCTAACCCTCCTCGCAGCCTAACTCTAAGCCTCCCCACAGCCGTTGTCAATCTCCGGTTAGAAACTCTTCTTTGCGAAACAGGGACATCTGAAAGTTCGTTTTCGGATGTCCCAATTTCGAATACTGCACGCTTTATAATTTTTATTTTGGAAAAAAAGGCATACTCACCCATTCTTATTCGGAAATACTGCCGCCACCGATATACCGCTGCCGTGCCGCTACCACCGGACCACAGGGAAAGGTGAGTAACCTCTCCAGGGTGCAAAGGAGAGAGGGTTAGGATCAGGCTGCAGGAGATGGTGAGTTAGGGTCAGGCTGCAGGAGATAGTGGGTTAGGATCAGGCTGCGGGAGATGGTGGGTTAGGGTCAGGCTACCAGGAAAGGTTAGGGTAATTTAAGAGGAAGGTTAGGGTTAGAATTAGAAGGATTGGGGAACTTTTCTCTCTTACGTTTCGGAGCACCGAAAGTTCGGTGCTCCGTGGATCGATTGCTATGTCTCATCTCAGTTCGAAACTGGCTGGGAGGAAACGGCCCTATCGAAATAGGGCCATTCTAAGCAGAAACCTAGACCCCCCCACAGCCTAACCCTAACCTCTTCGCAACCTAACCCTAATCTTCCCTCCTCTGCAGCTAAACCCTAACTGCATGTGGGACGGGTACCTTGTTTTAAAAAAATAAAAACAACATTGGGCGTGCCACCTGTTCTATATAAAAAATTCTTTATGAAATCACTGTTGACACCGATTCAGTTGACACTAAGCTGTAGTTCCCACCAGGACACGCAGAGGGAGTCTCCGTCATCACCTCCGTCAGTTCTGCCAGAACTCAGAGTTATTCAGAGTTAGTTAAACAAATACTTCAGCACACAGCGGTTTGTATAGAAAGACACAAAACACCACTTTGTTTATAGCACAGTTTATTTTTTTCCTATCGTTATTACTAATACAAAATAATTTATACAAAGGCTAAAGTAAGTATTGCATAGAAGGGACACTGGAGTGAAACAATATATGGATGGAATGGCACATTGGGGTTCTAATATCTATCACATCAAAATGTTTTAATTTTGCAGGGTGTACAAAAATATCTCCACCTTTTATACAATGGGTAGAGCCTATTACCAAGTGGGTCTCAGCTCTAAAGCATTGCAGTATTAAGAAACTTTTTTCAATCTTACAGAGAATTCTTGAAGAAAACAGCCCAGTCCTTCATAACCATCATGTGACACGCGTCATGTGACATAAAAGGTTTTAATACATTTATACCTTCACAGTGCTAAGCGTTGCTTTTGTGGTGTTTATTCCTTGGAATTTCCCTTCAATTCATTTTTTTGTCTTTTACACAGCTTAATAACATTATCAAAACAATTACTTTAAAATAAAACTGCAATTTCTTTTGCACATGAAATTTTTCTATAGCTAAAATTAATTTTATTCCAATATAAAAGCATAAAATTTACAATGAAATGTTTTAGTATTTTCAATACATTAGTGCAGGCCAGGCCAAACTGTGGCTCCCCAGGTGTTCTGAAACTACAACCCCCAGCATACTTTGTCAGGTATGAACTATGCCTAAACAGTTTAAGCATTCTTGAGACTCGTAGTTTCACAACTTTGGCCTGGCCTGCATTAGTGCGATGCAATTGATGCTCTGTATACTTCTGAGAGGAAATGAATGTTCCTGGGAATAACACTAGACCGGTTAATGTTACATAACACAATTTACCTAAGAAATAACTGAAACACTTTTCTTAAATAGCAATAAACTAAAAGAAAAGGAAGTGGAATCTACTTCCACAGAGTGGAGACAGCCATTTTGTTCATGAGAATGCGGCCTAATAATGAATAATGATTAAGGTCTGAAAATGGCCGCCTCCACTATAATTGATAAAGGCTAATATTGCAAAATAGGTTTCTTCTTGTGCCAGCATTTTCTGAGTCTGATACACATAAGACACATCCAATGCAAGTGCACCATAATGAAACATAATTTTGTTAATTATCTCCACTCAAAACAAAACGTTTACATGTTTGGCAAAGTTACTCTTTATTTCATTTTTTTGAATACCTAAAAGAATTTAATTTTACTGTAAAACTAAAACATTTATAATAAATATGTGTAAAATATTAACTTAAACAAAACAATATTTTTTTTTTTATAGGAAAACATAACCTCTAGGAGAGGTTGAGCTAACAACATGACATAACATTAGATAGAATACATGCATAACATGATGAGAAGCTCAAGCAATCTATAAGGTGTTAAAGAGAACAAAAAGCTCATAAAAAACAGCAACAATAAAAATAATAAAAAATCAATGCAGTTCAAACAAGAAAACAAACAATGATTTGCAAGTTTATGTTTGCTACACTAGTTATCCCCTATAGTTTTTACCTCCTAATATAGACAGTTTTGCTCACCAATATATAAATGTGAGCACTGATTGGTGGGTCTTTTTATAGTGTCCTTAAAGGATGTTTCGTCACTTAGATTGTTATAAATATATTTATTACACATGTGAGAAATCATTTGAAATCTGTTAAATAAATCTTTCTTCCAATAAAAAAAAAAATCTGTAAGGATCTATATGTATTTTTAGGGGAAGTGGGTTACACACTTTTGAAAAAACAATTTTGGTAAGTTTTTTAAATTCATAAATTTCAGATTGCTCCACTTACAAGAGTTTAAATGACAAATTCTGTCAATACTAGTTCCGTGATTCGTAAATAGTGGAAAAAGGTAAGAAAGTTTTTTTTAATTTATGATGAATTTAAACATGGAGAATTGTTGCCCTGTTTGTTCTTTCACAAAATTAATCTCTTCAATAAGTATGACATCAATGCAAACGTTCTACAGAAAAACAATTTTCACACAACTGTTACAGAATAAATATGACATGAACTATTTTAATTTGGAGAAATTATAAACTAAACTGAAATTAATGAATAATTACATTTAGATGTAAAAGCTCCTGTATGACACCATCCTAAAATATAGAGAAAGTTTCAATGGTCCTTTCGAATTACCTATTGATTGAGTGTGCAGCTCATCAGACTTAATTACTGATGGAACATATGGAACACTGTACTTAAAACCTCTGCAAAAGATGCGATCAGGAAATAAAAATTCTGGTTTAAAGCATAATGGATTTTTAATACTGTTCTTTTGGCAGTTATTGCTCTATTTGCATTGGATCAATATTTATCTATTAATATTATAGGAAAAAAAATATACCAGCAACTTAATTATGACAAGGTGTAACTATAGCCCAATGATGTAACCATTAAAAATAATCATTTATGTATAAACAAACAACAGTATAACTTGACTTAATAATTTTATTCAAAAACATGCTTAAAAAATTGCAATTAAATGGCAGAAGCATTAAGACACAGCCAATCCACCATAAGAAGCAAAAGGTGCAAATAACGTAATATTTTCTAAAAAATAATCCCAAAAAGAACTAAAAAGAAAACTATGTATATATTTGACATGATAAATATTACAATACAATATATGGTTGGTTTTTGTGATTGTATGATAGTATTCATTTATTACAATGATTGATTTGCAAAACTGTACCTTTTCATATGCTTACAGTCTTACAAACAAAAACATTTGATTTAACAGGCTGTCCTGTGAATTTTACTATAATAATAATTTCAGAATAATAAAGAAGTTATTGGTAAAAATAGTAAATAAATATTTTGTGCTACCACAGCAAAGGTGATGGAAAGCAATCTATAAAAAATAACCTCAAAGAAAAGCAACAGGAAATTTACAATACATTTTTTTTTATTTATTTTTTTAAGAAAGCCTATTTATAAATACATCATTTTACAAAAACCAACCACAAGGGTGCATTTACGATGCATCAAGTATCCTGCATGAACTTTAAAAAAGGATGAATATTTTGGTTGAGAAGTTAATAATAATGAAAATATGGATTTTTATCAACCACCCCTCAATCGATTGTTGTGAGAGGTTGTCTGGAAGGAACATTTTAAGGAAAGGAAAACAATTAGCCTAATGACCTGTCCTTTAGTATAAGACAGACCAGTCAGATCCAGGACGTATGGTTTCATTTGGAATAATGAAAAACAAAAAAATTTTTTTAAATATTTTTACTCATGTCATAGAACATTTATTTTGCGGGCTGACTCCATATTTTTGAAATGCAGCCAATGAATGTATTTAAACAGTGTCATGTGATGTCAGTTATACCTACTGTATAGAGCAGTCTGCATGTTCAAGAATATTGGCAAAATGGTTGCCTGTACTTGGAACATGTGACTGGTAGACATCATCATTGGAAACCAGAGTGGTTGGATTTTCAGATAAAATAACATTTGCCATATCGGAAAATTGGCTCTCAAGTAGACAGCTATTAAGGAATTTACTGACCGACCTTAAAATATTAATTTCTTCATAGCAGCAGATATGCTTGCGTCAGAGTTTCCATTTGCTAATGAAAATCTGAAGGTTCGCATGGTCCCAATTTTTTTCTTAAATTTTCATGAATTTAAAGTAAACAGTTATTTTTCTTTCTTTTCAGGCTTCTCTGACTGCCCCGCCCATCAAAGAAATCACATATTCTAATTAGAAATACAAATTGAGTATTATTCACAAGCGGACTATATAGGGTTGCTGTTTTCTCTTTGTTTTAAGTCATTTTACCTTGGATCAGCTTTAGAAGCTTAGCATATTTCACTGAAATGGCAAAAAATTTGTCATCGCTATAAGTGTGGCTGCGACTGAAGTGGCATCATTGCCAAGTATATTGGAAGGAACTAACCATTAAATAGGTGGAGCTGTCAAAACAGCCAATAGAATTAGCAATAAAGTGAACAGTGGTTGTGTCATGTCAGGCTAGAATATAGTTCCGTCTTGCCCATTGTGAAGTTTTTAGACGACCAAAATGTAACTCCATGCATACACAGGATGAATTATGTTTTTGCTTTTTATGCCCAGACAACAATATTCTGGGTTACAAAGGAATGCTACAATTATTCATATATCAAAACTAATAAAATAATCCTTCCTCTCTTTTCCTCCTAAATGAAAAGAAACCATTAACTGGCAATGAAATTGCACAAGTAAAACGTCCTAATGCAATTAATCATTTGTCAATTTAACCAGACCATTAAGAGTCACCGTCCAATCACTTTAGTGAATAAATTATGAATAGCCAGTTAAAATTCCCACACCTTGGCATGGATGTACAGATTATTGAGAGGAGTATAACAAGTGGTCATAGTTTGGGTAGGATTATAGAGACAACATCCATTGGCTGCAATGGTACCCAGTAATCTAATAGTAATCATTTTAAATAATCAGCTGTAACTGTAGGAGAAAGCCTTTGTATATAATTTATTTTAATATATATTATAATAAGTGTGGCTTGTCAAATTTCCATATTGACCACTAAGAACCGGATCCAGATCTTCGATGCTGCTGTGGTTGAAGCTCCACCCACAGCTACACGGCCAGATTCCCGGCAAACTAAGATTTCTGCACCGTTCCCGTGTAAAATGGGGGCGGTTGGAAATATGAATTGTATTTAAGGGCTGTAGTCAGACCTTAATTTACAATCCAATTTAGGATCTGGCCTTAAGTTTGCTTAAATTATTTGGCAAGCTGTTACTAATGGCAGAAAACAATTCCTATAGATTTTGCGACCATTGCAGACCCTTCAACTAGACCCATTCCATTAGGTACAATTTAATCCGCTCCTGAGCTTCTAACTGTCACTCACCTGGTTTAAATGAATGAACTATTGTTTAAAAAAAAACTATTTGCTTCTTCAACAAAGGTGGTTACCTTTGAGGTTACCAAAGGTGGCTAATGGAATGGGTCATGTTGGAGGGTCTGCCATTAGAGAGTCTTATAAAATAAAGTATTGTCTCTACAACCGATGACGATGATGATAGTACACAATGATTATCTGCAGGCCTTATTTTTCTTTCATGATGTAAGCATTGCTGTCATTAGTGCTCAACAAGGATGAATAGCAGAATTATCAGTATAAAAGTCCTATCTCTTCTCATTTATTGTTGTCATTTTCTGAAGCAGCAAAACATAAGTCAGTGCCCGCACCGGAGAATACCAGAGTGCGGCCACTGTGAAATAAGCAGCATTCAAACTAGAGGTATGTGCTGAAGTATATACCGGAATGTCCTTTGAAATATTGTACATGGTATGGTAAATGTGATATAACACAGACACTGAAACATGACCCGTCCCCCTTGCAACACTCTGCCTCGGTCAAAAACTTTTTTACACAGGTGGTCGCTATATTAACCCAGAGTTAAAAAATTAGGTGCAGAGCACTTGGTACCTAATGGAATGGGTCTTGTTAGAGGGTCTGATAGCAGTGGAAATATAATACTGTTCAGTTAATGATCTGGTAACTTTTGCCTGACAAAGCAACAATCCATACAAGTTGTTTTGCTCACTGTGCCTCGGTAATGTCACTGGTTCTTAAAGTGTTTAGTGGTTTAGCCCACAAAATGGCTGCCTTTGGTTGTGTTCCTAACTGGGTAGGAGGCATGCTCATATGCACTGGCTTATCCTACAAAATGGCTGCCACTTTTGTGTCTCACAATCTCCTATGTTCTGGTTCCCACCCTCTTCAAACATATCCCATTCCATCAGGTACAAACTCTGTTCCTGAGCTTTAAGTGGTCACTCACCTGGTATTAATGAATTAACTAATGTTTGAGAAACATTTTTCTCTTCAACACAGGTGGTTACCATAGTAACCGATTATTAGAAGCTCAGGAACAGAGTATCATGTACCTAGTGGAATGGGTCATGTTGGAGGGTCTGCTGGTTCAGTCTAAGAAATGTCTGTCTTTAAGGTGCAAAGGTGACGGATGCACTTTACGCTCTATAGACATAACTTTACAATATAAAACTTCCTCAGACAATAGCCACAACGTAACATGTCTTTCTGTGCTACATTAGCCTTGTATATCAGGAATTGCTGGTAACAAATGTATTTCCAAACATCACCAACTGTTTCTTAAAAGTGTCACCTCCTTTTAAAGTCCCTGCGGAAATTCCACTTGCATTGATATCTCAACAACATAATACTTATTACAACAAATGGTATCCAATGTAACAATAATGCCTAGGATGAAAATATAAATATGTAATCAAAAAATGAACACTAAAATAAAAAATATGGATAATGTCAATGGATTGTTGCTTTAAAAAATGAGGGATAAAGCTTGATTCGATTACGTTAATATTTCAATATTGTTATTGTAATGTATTGTAAAAAAGAATATTGACGCACGTAAACCTAATAGTTGGCTAGCTGAAAGTAATTTGGCTACCATATACAATAAAACAGTCTTTCAACCATCATGTTTCACCTTTTGCATATCATTACTGATGCTCTTTTTTAACCTACTCACTGTAGGCGCATCCTTTAAAGATCACACAGATTTTGTGGTGTTGATTAAAAAGAAAATCTGTGTAAAATTAACAAAAACAAAACAAAAAAGAGCAAAAAAAAAACCCAAAATAAAACAAAACAAAAAAAAAACAATTAAAAATAAGGAAAACATTTAAAAACACTAGTCTTCACCATAGTCCGTAACAAAAAACATCCCCAATAAGGTACAAAAAAATTGCAGTCAATTCCATGCAAACTGGCCCATATTGCTGATTTGGCAACATAGGGCTGGTCTTCAATGGCTGTCCGCAGTCTATCATTGTGTTGCGTTCTTGACCTTTTTTTTTTTTTGTTTAGTTTAGTTTTTCATTTTTGTAAATGTTCCAGGGGCATATAAGCAAGTCTGTCATGTATTGGTAAAAGTCTTAAGTATATTAGTACGCAAAGCTCTTTCAATTGAGACGTTCAAGAAAAAGTGTTAGATCGGGCTTGCGGAGGAGACTGGCTCTGTACATTTCCTTTTCTTCTTTGGCAAATTAATAGCAGTTGCAGTATGCACAATATAAGTCAGGGAACGAGATTTCGGCTGCGACGTATCGGATTGGTGTGAAGGTGGTACGGCGGAGGTCTGTTAACGATCATTTTGTAGTTCTTGGCTCTTGAAGCTCGTTATGAACAAGTCTGATTATAGAAAAGTCATGTTGTGGCCTAGGCATCATATTTTTTACCAGTCCTGTGTATCTGTTGAAAAAGGGTCATGGAAAAGGCCATTCCGAGTATCTATAAATAAAGAAAGAAGACACAGGCTATTATTTAGCGTTGTATACAGCAGATAGTAAAAGAGCATGAATAGAAAGAGATTACTTTACATATAACTGCTGTTTGCGTGGTACTTGGCCTGGAATCCAAGTCACAATAATGTTGTTTACCTGGTAACATACTAATGTAGGTTATATAAAGCATAAAGGTTTGCTGATTCTCGGAATCCATGCAATTATGGTAATCCAGAGGTTGGTGGAAGAGAGACCTTGGTACGAGGTATAAAGTGCTTACTTTAAAAGAAAAAGACTATAACTTGTCCTTTGGCTTTAACACTAAAACTTAATCTTTCAACGGACATGAATAAATTCTTTCTAAGTTCCTGAATCAGAAATTGGATCTCTCCATAGAGAAATGTACACACTGTATTTAAATAAGACATTGCAAAAAAAATTGAATGATCGCCAATCTCCTGTATTTTAGCGTTACTTTAAAATAAATGACTTGTGATGTATAAAGCAGTGACGCTAGTTAACTAAGGGACCTCTTTTGTCTGCTAGTTAATATCCAGTCTTGTGTTAGTATTACAGAAGCGATTTGGGTCAAGGGACTGTTTACAATTCCGTAGCACAGTCCATCCCATTTACACCGTTCCACAAGTGGATAGGAGGCCGGGGACCTCTATATGGGGCCCCTGCTGTCTACATCACAAAGCTCACTTAGAACCGGATACAGAGTTTAAAAATAGAAATCAGGTAGAAAGTTACACCTGGGCAAAGCCATGTTGAATTGCAGGGTAGACAAATGTCATCTGTTGATAACAATATTAAGGTTGAGAGGTGATGTTTACTAGCCCAAGTCTAAATAACAGTTTAAAAGTAAAGCTGGTCACTATCTGGGCCTGATTCAATTTGCCTCGATGACGGGAAAAAGTATGCGCTGCGCTTTTTTCTCGTCATATACGGTATGAGAAATGTACGGTATGAGGCACGCATAAAAGTCGCCCCAAAAAATTAGTGGAATTAGCTTCGCACTGCAAAATACACCGGTGGGAAGCTTATTGAATTGGGCCCTCTGTGTTTAATAAGCAAAGGCAAAAAAATAACAATTACTTCCCTCCCCCTAAACAACAGGGGCAAGATGTAACTTCTCACCCCTTTTCCTCCTATTTTAAAACTCTAGATTCAGTCCTTTGCCCCTAGGGGACTACGACCGGGAAACGTGCCCTAGGGGGTCCTACCAGCTTAATTCACAGGGTTGCGTCCACCTTCTAGTTAGTAGGTTGCTGTAGGTCTGTATATGGAGTTGCCAGGAAGAGGTAGCGGTGGGAGTTGGCCAGAACCACTATCCATACTTACAGATAACAGCTCTGGCCAATCCCCGCAACATCATCTACAGAGCCGTGATTTGCTACACATAGACTGTAGCGGGTAGCTGCTGCTCTCTGAATGAAGCTGGCGGCTGTCAGATTAAGTTGTTTATAAAAAGCACCCAGAGCTGGTCCCTGTTTATAAACCACTAGCCAGAAGCTGATTGTTAATAAACAACTAGTCAGCAGCAGGCAATTGGCGCACGCTCAGTTCAGAAGCTGTTCTGCACATGCGTAGAGTGTCGGCCAACCTGCGCATGTGACAGATGAAGGGATGGGCCCCGGGGGGCTCTTTCCCCCATGCCCCTCTCCTGCCATAACCCAGGTCATGGGAACCCGTAGGTGAAGGCTCCAAACATAAGGCTTGATCCTGAATTGCGTGAGTTCCATACTTTAGATGGTCAGTGGAAGGGGCCATACGGGGACGGGGGGGTGGGCATGCTAAGGAAGGGCCAGGGTTGGCGAACAGTAGTTCCGCACTGAGAAGTTAAGATAGGGTTCCGGATACGTAAGTGTCCAGAACTCTGCACGAGATAGCAGAGTGACAGGGGCGTACACTCTTCCGTACGGACTCTCGGACCCTCTGCATGTACAGAAAGCACGCACACGTCTGTATCCAGTCCACAGCCAGCGCCCTGTGTCTGTTCAGCGTATGCTCATTACGCAGAGACGACATCACTGGGTTATCTGCTCGGACACAATATAAATCTTCAATAATAAACAATGTTATCTACCACAATAATAGAAAGTTTCCATTAGCTGCAACCGGTGTAAGGGATTTTATGGCATTACTGACAAGCAACGAGGAGAACTGGCTGCGTAGATTGCTTAAGATTGTAAAACCGGGCAAAAAAATAAATAAAAATGCTAATTGTGTGTTGAAATTGCCGGGGGGATTAAGGTAATTTCTTGCCCATAAATGTTGATTGCTACGAATGCTGACAGCACACTTGGACAAGTGTGTAGTTATACGGCAAAGGCTGTCACGATGAAATATTGGCGAGTCTGTGGGTAATTAGTAAGTACCTGAAAATCTATCGTATAAAATGCAGAAAATAACTGCGCTGTAAATTTTTATAAAGAATACCGAAGATATTATTATGCCTACACTTTGCTTACTTACTTACTAAAACGTGACTCCTTAACTTCAAAACACTAAATGATCTTCTTTTGAAAGAGGCGTTATATAAAGTGTAACACTAATTAATATTACATTCTCCTTCTGTGCTTTTTATAGAGTTGTACTGTATTTATATAAAAAGACAGGCGTTTATATCCCTTGTTCTGGGACAAGATTATTGTGTGGTGGGGAGCAGGGCTGAAGGGTCCTTGGGGCTCCACCACTTCCTGCAAAAGATGCATGCGGTAGTCGTCGCTATCGTGGTTTATAAGCAATAAATCGTTTACTGCAGAAAATTATCATTAACTATGGGCCGGGTGGGTGTGGGTCCTCGTCCAGTTTCGATCTGGCTGGGAAAAATGATTGCTTCTGCCTCAAAGAGGAAAAGCAATCGATCCTGGAGCACCTAACACGGTGCTCTGACAGGTAATTAAGGATTCTTACCCCAACCCTCTCCCTAATCCTTAACCTAACCCTCCCCTTCTATTACCATAACCCCCCTTCTATTACCCTAATCCTCCCCTTCTATTACCATAACCCCCCTTCTATTACCCTAATCCTCCCCTTCTATTACCCTAACCCTCCCCTTCTATTACCCTAACCCTCATTAAAGTGTACCTTTTGTATACACACAGTGCTGGCAATCATTATATACATTCTGCAAGCTCACTATCAATTATTGATATGTTGCATTCAGGATTATTTAAAAAGGAGCATGGAACAGCTACTAAAACTGTGGCTATGCAATGAATGCACTTAGAAAGTTATTGTTTAAAGGCACACACAGTTTCAGATTGAAATAACACACAGTATGCAACTACAAAATAAATATTTCCTATTCAGAATGTATTTCAATTACCAGATTCACCTTTTAAGCCAAAGGACACCACAATGTCTTCAATACAGCACAAGGGGAAGATATAACAAATACACATATTACATGTTTGTGCAAAACATAATCCACAATAATCCAAGTACAGAAACTTCTTTTTAGCTTTAAAAATGATTTTCAAAGCTATTAATGTGTTTTAAAAACGAATATAGCATTGTCTATACAAAAAGGTATTAAAATGTATTTTTCATACTTCCTATGTCTGTTATAATGTATTCTATAGCTCTTAACTTTTACAATAAATTTACAACCTAAGAACCCCCATTTCCCATAGCCTGACCCTAACCCTCCCCTTCTATTACCATAACCCCCCCTTCTATTAGCCTAACCCTCCCCTTCTATTACCATAACCCCCCTTTCTATTAGCCTAACCCTCCCCTTCTATTACCCTAATCCCCCCATTTCCCATAGCCTAACCCTATGTCTCCCTTCCCCGCAGCCTGATCCTAACCCTCCCCTTCCCTGCATCCTGATTCTGAACTCCAACCCCCTCTTCCATGGCCCTAACCCTCCCTTCCCCAGAACCTAACCCTAAACCTCCCCCTAAGCCTAAAAGTCTCCAGAGAGGTCACTAACCTCTACGGTAGTCCGGCAGCGGTGCATGTAAAAATGAATGGGTGAGTATGCCGATCACACACTCATCCATTCATAAAAAAAAACAAAAAACTAAAATGGCTGCCATTCAAAATAGAGACAGACGAAAAGGAACTTTCGGCTGTATCTACTTCTCATAGACAGCCATCGGTGCAGGGACTTCCAACTTTACAAACATAGGGGCAAGTGCTTCCGCTCCGCCCACTGAAGGTGGGCAGGGGGAAGTATGCAAAGTGTACAGTGTGGGTGCCACCACCCACTTACGAGTGGCTCAGCGCTCGGACATGTGACTTAAGGCTGCCTTATTGTTACGAACGAGAGAAGGGAGTGACAGGGGGAGATCACTCCGGACGGACAGACGCCATGTACGGAACACTCGCGGGGGTCTGTCTCCAATCCTAGATGATTATATTATCTTTCTGTATTTCGTTTTGTGGGCTGGAGGGGTATAGATGCAGAAGAAAGGTTCCATTATGTCGCCCATCACACTCTTTATAGAACGCAGAGTGTGCGATGGTTCATCATTGTAAAGGTTAAACGAGCCATGAATTATCTATATTCCTGC
>WWET01000560.1:336247-372357 GCA_011038615.1 Limnodynastes dumerilii | reverse complement strand
AGATCGTCCAGTTAATCGGCCACCACCTGCAACAAAAGCGCTGTGGGTATTAATAGTTTGTTTTAAGGCAATTTCTCTTTCTCTCTACCAAGTAAATACATAAAAGGTCAGAGCTCCAATAAACAGCATTATATGCAATTTAGAAGCATCATAATTTGTTTTCAATTAGGTTCAAATGTACGGATTTTCTTCAGGGTGATTTGCAAATTACTATTATTATGTGTTTTTTGTGTCTATTACAGTGGAAATTTTGCATTTGCAGCAACTAGACTGAAAAATATTAAACTACTTGTAAAAGTATCAGAGATAAGAGAATCGTGTTGTGTTTTGTCTCTTATGTTAAAGAAGCCAGTGATGGCGCAGGAAGGGGTGTAAAAAAAACAATTAATATCAATCAATTCTTGTGCATTAAAGACATGTGTCAAGCTATAAAGAAAAATGTTAGGGCAATTTTTTCTTTGCTTTGATTCTTCAGTTTGCTACTAATGATTTATCAATTTGCAAGATGTGATGTGCTACCACGCCAACCACAGCCACGTGACACTTGTATAATGAGCAGAGTCTCCTTGGAACTGCTCTCTGAGCTTTACACTCTATAATAACTTATCCTCCTGGGCATGTGATTGCCGACCATAATTAATCACCATCCAGATTGAGGTACTGGCATTGGCGGATCTACTATGGAACTAATGAAGCTTAAACTTCAGGGCCCCCTAAAATCTTTGGACCTGATTCACAGTAAAGAAGCTGCTGCTATATCTGTGTTTATTTTTTAGGAACAATTAAACCGTGCATGCGTAGTAGCTTTATTTACGCAATCTACGTAGGTTTTAAGAGCGTTGAGTTATTAAGAGCACTTTACAAAGACGTTCGTAATGAATGAAGTAGGAAGGGGCGTGCCAGGCCAAGTTACGAAGAAACTTTATAAAACTGGGAGGGGGGCATTTAAATGGGGCTGCTGGGGCACAGTCTGAAAAAACGTGCTTATTTTTGCTACTTAAGAACATACATACGCACGGTAAGATAAGACTGCCTTTGACATTCTTAAGTTGCGTGTGTCAGGTCCTTGGTTTTCAGGCAAATTTTACGCCTTGAAACGTAATGGAAACGCAAGTCTGGATCTGGCTCACTCTATGGCATATTTTTAAGGACTCTGGGCGGTAATACGCTGGGCATAAGCGTAGTAACGGCTGAGGGGGCGTCCCTCCCCGTTACTACGCAAATGTTAGTGTAGGTATGCGGGGGGAGGGAGCGAGGGGTCCGAGTGTAAGTTAGGGTAGCCTTCAGCCGGCGTAAGAGAGGGAAAATACGCTGGGACAGGTGGGAGTGTTGAGGTAAGTACATGCCGATACACTGTGCTTTACTAAGGACGTATGTCTGGATCAGGCCCTCTATCCCAAATCCCATTCTCTGTCATTTGGGCCTTTGGACCCTGTTGGATGTTGCCCTATTTATACTGGTTTATGCCCCCATAACAGTTCAAGCTTCAGGTCCCCAATATGGATCTCAACCTCCGGGTAGTGTTTTTTTTTAGGACTGCTTAGAATGCTAATGTCGCAAATAAATAAAGAGAAAAGATGGCTTCTTCAATAGCTCTGATCCATAAATCAGCTGGTTACATACTTATTTTATACTGTACTAGTTTGGCGCATTTAGCTTTATGATTTATGAGCGCCACAAGATGCTCCTTCATATTCTAGCAACAATTGTTTCTCTTAAGGGATAATTAAAAGAGCTAAAAGATAACTTACCCTGTCCATGTAGACAAAAAACAGGATGAGGAGAATCAGCTCCGCCAAAAGAATAATCAGCAAAATGATGAAAAACTATAAAGATAAAAAACAAAAGATCATCTCAGGTTAACAACAAAACGCGTTTGGTATAATGGAGTCAGAATACAAGTTAACAAACGGGAATGTTGGGGAGATACCACAAATGAACTCTAGAAGCAATTTTTTTCTTTTTAAAAATCCATATAGACCTTGTTTGCCTTTAAGCACTTAATATTGATGACACGTAATGAGATTATTGTCAACATTTAAGTTCAAGAAACGTTGAGTGCGTTAGTTTCTGTGTTTCCCTGCTTGCAGAGGGCTGGATTCACAATTCACACCTGTTTTAATAGGATCTGATCAAAAATATTCTGTCACAAGCACAGAGCCGCGCCATCAAGCCGCATGTTTGTTCGCATTTTAAGCAGTGACGCGGATGATTTCCGCGCAGCCAGGAGCCGTCTTAAATATACTGTCTCAATGCACAGAATATCTTTGAAGCTGCTCTGTCAGAAGTGTGATTGGACAGGATCACAAAATGGTTGTGTTCTGCAAATAACTGCATTTTGCGTGAGCGCAGGCCGCACAGGACGATCTACGTCTCTATGGGTTTCTACGGACATACTGGTGGCAGGTCGGACAAGGTGCGTGAGTGGGACAGGGAAAGTATGTAAAGGCCCACGCCTTGGTTCCAAGATCTGGGGGGGCTCCGCCGCCCCTATCACCTAGGACTGCCTGCCTTACTCCTGCAGCTACTACTGCCCTGTTGAGAGTCAGCCAGAACCACTATCTGGTACTGATCCCCAACGGCATCACACACAGAGCCACACCACGCTGATAATGTACTGCAATAGATGGCCTGCGGCCCTGTATCTGAAGTTGGGGCTGTCGGGGAGTACTAGTTGCAGGTGTAAGGCAATTGTTTATGACTCACTTGTCGCAGGTAGGGGGTGGGGTCTGTGGCCCCTAGATTAGGAGCTGTAATTGACTGTTGGGCTGAGAGAAAGCACTAAGGGCCTGATTCAGACTTAAGAAGGAGCTTGAAAATAAGAGAGGAAAGTTACTTCTGGGCTAAACCATGGTGGGAGTCATATTCCATCTGTTGCAAACAGTATTAGAGTTGAGAGATGATGTTTCCCAGCCCAAGGTTGAGAGATGGCGTTTCCTAGCCCAAGACTAAATAACATTGTAATAGTAAAGCTGGTCTGTATCTGTGTGCAGTAAGTAATTCAAAGATATATCCCTGCATGCAAAGAATACAATTATCTTGACTTCCCCTGAAATCAACAAGGTTTTGCCCAGGAATAACTTAGCTCTCTTATTTTCAAGCTCCTTTAAAGTCTGAATTAGGCCCTTAGATGTTAGCGGAAGATGTTAAAAAAAAACAACTAAGCCGCAGCTGTCGGGGGAGGGGGGACCCCGAGTATGTTTTTGCACCAGCCCCACTAATGCTAAGGGCAGGCCTGCGTGCTTGCGAGGGGAGTGGCCTCCAGCCGGATCCCAGCTGCTGATACGCTCAGGGCTAGGCAAGTGTGGATCCGGTTCATTGCTCTTAAGTCCTGTGGCCTGTATGCGTTCCAATTGGTTGGCACAGCCACGGTACACAAAAGATGCCGCAATCTAATTCAAACAACAGTAATTAGGACATTTCGGGAAGGCTGAATCAGGCCGGGAACTATGAATTACACTCTGAAAACATTTCTTCATACTGTATATGTTTAATTAGAAAAGTGGATAAAGGATGCACGCAATCAAAACGGTTAATATTAATAGAAAGCTTTGTGATGACAGTAAACAAGGTATGATCACTTACGCTTAAAAGTAGGCACTTGTTTTCCTTTATAGCACCTAGACAACCGAGGAAGCCGGTCACCATGACAACCGTACCAATGGCGATGACTAGATTTGCCGCTGAAAGCGATGGGAAACTGGGCGAAAAAGTTGCAAAGTTTCCTTGGGATACAGAGAGCCATATGCCCACTCCTAACAATCCACAGCCGCAGAGCTGAAAGACAGAACATACACCATCAGCTTATCACATTATCCCTTTCATTAACTTCAGATGCATCAGATTTTTGTGAATAACAAAATATATAAAAGGTTCCAAAACAAACATTAGCTGTAAGTGTCTCACTCTCTGTCACCGGGTAGGAAAAGTTTGGAAGTCAATTCTAGGTGTACAGTATATTCAATTATGCTTCTAAAGTGGAAAAGTTGAGATGTTACATAACAACCAATGAGAATCTAACTCTCATTTTGTCGACTGTACTAGATAAATGAAAGCTAGAATCTGATTGGTTGCTGTTGGCAGCATCTCATTTTCTCTTTCGAAGTATAATTACTCCCCCTTGTATTTATTGGCTCTTTAAGTGGCTCAATGGTCTTTAAATTCTTAATTACATCAATGTAATGGCGATTGTTCCTGAGTAGACAGGTAAACTTCTTTCACCTATTCCATACACAGTACACATCCCTAATGAACGATTTAGTTGGGACTGTTCGATGTCATGTGACACATGATACAATGTAATAATTAGCAGGAATTAAATCACAAATCTTTTCATATAAATGATGACATCACAGTTGGGGTGGTGTAGAAATTGAGGTAGAATGCACATTTCACTGGATCTACACAACAGACTGCGCCGCATTTAAAGTTCTGATCACATCACCAAAGGGGATCCGGGATCAATAGCAGATCTCTGCATTATTCATGCGTCACACCGAGTTTTCAACTCAGGGATCCTACATTATTACCTCTAATCTTCCCCTATTTAAAATGGATATGGCGCTCAGCTGCTAGCACGCACTTAAAAATATACATTAGATATACAAAACAAAATAAAATCGGAAATTCTGGATCGCAAATTCGTTGTGATGTTGGAAAATGCGCATGAGCAACCCACCCACTTTGCGGGAGTCAGAATCAGGTCCATTATTTATTTTTATTTTTTCCAAAAAGTGAACTGGTGCAAGGAAGATCTGAAATCCTTTATAGTCAGAGAATCAACAGGGGAGAACTACTTAATCAAAAGGCCACAGGAACAGAAAACAAACACAAGACAAAAATCATCAAGAACAGTTTGCTTTTTGCATCGGCTGAAACTGCCCTTTAATCATTTCACCTGCAATCACCTCGGCATATTCTATCCCATTTTATACCTCAGAAATCATCCTCTGTGGTATATCAGGAGAAAGCTGGATTTGAAGTAATGGTGCCCACAGGAGTTTGCTTACAATTCATTATAATTTAGCACTCAATCATTCAAGTTTTTTGGCGCATATTAAACCCTGTGAAAATAGTTGTAAGAACTCGAGTCTCTCTGTCAAATAGTTATTTTGAAATATTACTTTTTTTTTTACCCGAAACCCTCAAAACGCCAATAAACGCTGATTAAATTATGACACACGGTGCATAACTAAAGATTTTAGTGGAGCACAGGTTTTATTTTATTGCTACATAATAATCTACCTCGCTAAGTGGTCCTACTACTGAATCACCGCACATTTTATTTGAAGTAAAAGGAGGTTTTAACAAACCACAAAGCGAATAGAGGGAACCACACAATAATACAGTCATTACTTTATCAAGTAACTTTATCTACTCTTTAAGAAAGGTTATATCTGACTTAATATGTTTAAAAGATGAAAATGAAATATGATTTATTTATATCACACCACAATTTCAATAGAATCTTAAAAATACACATGGACTAACTGCTACACATACTTTATTAAAAGATTTGGAAGCCATTTTGTTTAGTACAACCATATACAAAACTTGATAACTTTATTGAACCATGCATCATTAAGACCCCGACTAGTGAATGGATGGGGGTGAAGGGGTTAATGGTGGTCCAAGCGACAAGATGGAAAAGGTGGAGGATCCGCAATGAAGCATATTAATAATTAACAAATAATAAGATTTTATGTAAATCATGGTCTCAATCTCCAAGTGTTACTAAGGATGGGCGGGGCTTGATGACAACAAGTCCCACCTCATCATTCATAACCCTTATGAATGGCAGTTTTAATAAGTCAGGAGGCGGAGTTTCAAGGGTGATTTGCATACTGCTGTCTCTTCTTTCTTCCGGAAGGTAGAAACATGAAATCAGCAACTATAATATTAATATCACCAGGCTCTGATTAATGATGCTCATCCACTCCTCAGACAACAGAGGAAGGTCCCTGTCAATGCAAATTTTGTCCCCAGCCTCACTTGTTGTGGCAGCAAGGGCAGCGGCAGATCTCTGGATCCTCCCTCCCACTATCTGGCATGTACATAGCATTGTCTCCAGTCCATGCATGTTAGAATGACGACTGTTCTGTGCATGCACTGAGGGACAGGACTGGGCTACATATTTCTACAATAAGTCCAGCTTGCTCCAATGTTGCAACAGACTGGTTGGCTGCATAGTGTCTGTCTTGCAGGTTAGTATAGCAGAAGGTTATAGTATGGCCTAATCTGCTATCCACTATTGACAGCACGACATTCCCATAAAGACTGGCTGAGGGCACAAAATGGCTGCCTCAGTTGTCACATAAAACCGCTTTGAAAGCAATTTTCACTGATTACAAATCCATATAGACCTTGTTTGCGATTAAGCGCATATGTGATGTGGAATCTATAACGGACAGTAGTTGGCAGAATAAAAGTTTATAAGCAGAGCACAATAGCAAAAACCAAGAACGACAATTTTTCACCTTCCCACGCAATATACTTTCTATTAATCAAAGGTCGGAAGAAATATATAAACACGCGTGTTCTCTGGGAAGATTAATGCCTCCGACACAAAATGTGAAGCCTATTCAATAAAAACTTCATACACAAATTGGTCAGTTTACCAATGCAAAATCAATCTTGGAACCGTAGTGTATAATTTATCATAAATTAGGAGGTTCTACAATGAAATAAAGAGGGCTAAACTACAGCTACAATGACAGGAATTTCTAGTCTCTCATATGTGTCACCTTATCATTGAGATTTCTCCACATGCTGCTTGATGGAGACAGTGATTGGTTAGAGTAATAAAATATAAGCTGCAAAATGGCATTGACTTCAGCTCAGCAATTGTGATGTTTCCTGCAGTAGTTGGTGCCAGAGGGATTCTTCCCTCCACGGTCCTAAAACACACAAGACGTGTGACTCCTTTATTCCCGAGAAGCGTTTAGAACCCTGGAATTCTTCCCAGATTCAGTCAGCCATCTGAACTTTTCCATTTAGATTGCTTATTTTGTTTAGTGTTGTATTTTCATCAAAGCTAAATAAACAGAGAGCCTGACAAAGGTCCAAGGGAGAAGTGTGAAGGACATGACAAGATGATGCATTTTATCGCGGTCTTCTCAGACACAGAATGCAGAAACTCGCAATAGTGCACCGCTAGGCCGTTAGGCACAGCAAATTGTGTCATTAATGCCATTTTGGCTCCTCCAAAAAAGGGGGCAAGGGCACATCCATGGGAGGTTTATGATTGTCTGCTATCCACCCTCCAACCCTAGGACAAAAAAGCAATATTCCTCTCAGTGAATTATGTGGTTTTGTAAATGTGGCCGCCTTTATAGCATCTTGTTCTTTGGCCTGCTCCCTCTCCTCTTTCCTTCCTGTTCCTCAATCCCACCCCCAACCATGACAGAGGACAGTGATTGATCATATAACATTGCAGACTGCTCAGTCTCAGTGTGGGCTGAGCTCCTGACCATCTTTGCCATCTGCCCACATTGTTGTCAGAGACACTAATAACAGCTGAGCTGAACTATGGCAAGATTTCTTTCCAGACTGCTTGAATCATCCTCACCCATGTCACCCAGCAGCCATCCTGCATGCATGAACTGTGTGTAACTGACCCATCAATCAGTAAAAGAGGGCTTTTATCTTAACTGTATATACTCTATCTACGTAGCGTTCTTTAAAGGCCGCATGTACGCAATCTACTTAACGGAATGCTACATAGATAGCGTATAATAGATACTATGCATGCGTAGTAGCTTTAAACGGATAACTAGGCACGTAAGTAAAAAAGAATTGGTGTTGTAAATCCGGGCCTAAGTCAGTAAAAAACCTACGTTATAAAAACATGGTGTGCAGTTGATACACAATCCTAGAGATAAATTCATTGGGTTTTTTTTGTCTTATGGGGGATGAAAATAATATAAAAAAAATGATATTTAGGATATTTGTACAATTTGCATGAAAATATACATTTACTAAAATTTTCTGTTCACTGTCATTTTTTTGTTTTTGTTTTTAGCTTATTTCACGTACAACCCTTTTTAGTGCTTTTGCTTTCTATTTCCTGCACCATTTTCTTTGTTCAAGGTTGAACAGATTTTGAGTGTAAAACTTTAATATCATCAATCCTTGGAGGCTTTCACTGTGGGTTTAATGTGCATAAACTGAACGTTGCTTTAGCATTACCAGATGCATGAAAAAAACAATTTTTGTGTAGTATAATGGCCGGTAAAATTGCATCCCGCAGTCTTAACGTTTTTTGCCAAAGGTGATAACACAGAACAGTTTAAACGCTATAGAAGTCCGACCGAACGCCACGGGCTAAACAGGTGCAAGTGCGCACCTTGGCGAAACCATGCTGCAATGTGAGGGGCGCAAAGAGAATTAGAGTTGGTGATGTTCCCTAGATCAACTCTAATTTACAGATTAAACATAAAGCTATGTAGTAATGTTCTATGTGAGAAAACAAAATATTTTCCCTGCATGTAAAAGAACTTTAAATGTATTTGCACCCTTCACATTGCAACATGGGACCAGATCCAGACCTTGGAGCTCCGGGCCCAGTGGCAGCATAGATCTGAAGTCAGATCCCCGCTGGATCCTATCTCCCATAGCCAGGGATGACACCAGCAATTGTGGAGCCTGAGACCTAGCGCTCCAGCTCCTATGTGATGACACCTATGGGTGAAGCATCGCAGTGCTGCAGTTATGATTCATAGAGTGCCGATGCGCAAGGAAGTCCTTCTCCGCCCATGGCCCTCTGATGTGCAGCCTTATACAGCTCTCCAGCAGCAGGTATTGGCAGTAGCAGACTGGTGACCACCAGTCTCTCCGATACCTGCTGCCTGGAGCTGTACCAGGCCACACATCAGCGGGCCAATGTGCATAACTGCAAGTTCACTGTCCTCCACCTCTATGGGATGTCCCAGCACAAAAGAGAACATAGGAGGTGGAAGGCTGCAACCCATGTCCTGGGTCCCACAATTTCTGGTGGCAGTCATGTAGTTACCTACTGAGAACAACCCTATTATGAAAGGGTCATTCTCTCCCCGCCAGTCCCGAACTTGATGACATTTGCCTCGAAGAAGTTAAGTAAAAAAAAATCTATCCCTAACCCTCCCTTTCCATGATCCTAACCCTCCCTATCCCACAGCCTGACCCTAACCCTCCCCTCCCTGCAGCCTAACCCTCCCTTCCAAAGAGCCAAACCCTAAAGTCCCCAGAGAGGGAAAATACTTAGTTTTGCTCAGGTCTACCGGTTTGCCGGTACAATGGTCTTTTTATCATACATTAGTTGAATTGCGACTGTTTCAAAATGTGGCGGCTCCTTCAGTTGTGAAGATTTGTCCAACAGAAGGTTTTTGCTAATCTTAACCCTTCTCCAAGTCTCCATTTCCACAGCCTAACACTAATCTTCCCCTTAAGCCTAACCTTATACCCACCTCTAACCTCATACCTGCCGCAGCTTGACGTCGTTGGGAATGGGGAGAAATAGACCCCCATTCCCAGTATCTATTTTCTAATTGCTGGCAGCTGTATCATTGTTAAAATAATGCTGGCAGCAGCATCCCTATTTGCCTGTCTAAAACTCTACATCCGGTCCCTGATCTCCAAGAAGAAATTATTTCTTATGAGCCATCAGCATTTCATAAACACAAACCATACAATGATAAATCAACGTGGCAACTCAAAGAATCCTTCTGACAGACGCTCATTCATTGAAGTGTAAAAATGTATCACCATAGACAGCTTCAAATAATGACTATTTCCCCCGCACATTCTCTCTCTATTTATTTGTATTAATATCCCACAGGAAAAACTCGTCTCCCAATTATGTTAATTACTGAGACGAGCGACTTGATTTCAGCCTCATAAGAGCAGATGGGTAAATAAAATTAAAATAAGCGCTGTGTGCAATGCAAATCTACTGGGAGGATGATTATACGTCCAAGATTATAGTAAATATAAATATATTTTGACCATTTGAGTCTAATTCGCAAGAGGCTAGTAGTAGCTAATAGATTAAAGTCGCCTGAGGGTTGCAAGGCCTCATGTAATCGTGCTTAGGGTTACTATGAGTTAACTTAGTGGTGGAAGGTGACAGACTGGGGCCCTGAAGCAAGGAGGCGGTGCCAGAGTCTGGATGGGCGGGACTAGGCAAGAGCCAGGTGGGACTGGGGGCAGAGTTGAGTGGGATTGCTGCTTGATAGAAGCTGTCAGAGGCTGACAGCTTAATACAGCACATTCAACTCATCCATGGAGAGCTGAGTGCTGTTTGAAGCTGTTGGCCTCTGACCGCTTGCTTACAGTGCAGGGGGGAGTGGCAGCCACTGGGCCCCCCTCTCCTGCAGGCCCTATAGCTATCACACCTCTTGCAGTGATGCTTCAGATCAAGACCTATATCTTTCCCTGAGCTGCTGGGAAAAAAAAAATATTTCAAATATTAATTTCCATTTCGGGGCCTATTTGTGATTTATCCCCTTCCTGTGCAAGGATATGGGTTCGGTAAGGAGTGATTTATACATTTCTTTAAACCTGAATACATTTCAGTGGATTGCAAATTGGAAAAGGCAAAAAAAACAAAAAAAGAAAGAGAGGAGGCTGAAAATATGTAGCATGTGTCTAGCAGAATGCGTTTTATGTCTGTGCTCTGCATACTGGTAAATCCTGGGACCGCTGAAAGGAATATGTTCCAGGGTATTAATTACTCAGTAACTTATCT
The DNA here is from genome assembly GCA_011038615.1 of Limnodynastes dumerilii. NCBI lineage: Eukaryota > Metazoa > Chordata > Amphibia > Anura > Limnodynastidae > Limnodynastes > Limnodynastes dumerilii. The sequence continues at coordinate 361,634 of WWET01000560.1, read as the reverse complement.
CCGCCAGAAGATTTGGCAGCGGCAGGGTGCTTCTGGAACAAGGTCACTCCATTTATACAATAGGAATATTCACTGTGTGGCAGTCAATAGCAGTTATCTGGAGCGCTGATAATGGCCTGGAAGTGTGGCTGAAATGTAGATGGCCCAATGGATGTTTCTTTAGGTCAAAAGGGCCGGAAGATGTCTGTTGCTGTGGCTGTAAATCTGGCTGCCATGACAACGGAGTTTCTTTAGTGGATGGCTGTGCAGTCTGGAGTTCCGTAGGTGCGAGGGAATACCACTTCCCCTTGCACGTTTGGAGGAGTACCTTAGCGTAGTACACTGGCCCGATGGAAAATAGTGTGATTTAAATACCTTCCCCTACCCCCCTGAGTACACGTCTTCGCTTTCCGCATGCGCTCATATGTCTGAATCCTGAATCCGGTTTAAAATCTCAGTTGTACAGTGTGTTGTGGGAACGGATATCATTACTCCTCCCCCAGGGCTTGATCCAGAGCTCAGTGCGAGTTTCGTTTGCACGGTGAGTCAACACGTGAACTCCCGTCACTCCCCTCTCACTTATATGTCCGGAACGCTGCCTTAAGTGCTCTGCACGAATCTGTGTCAAACCAAACGCATATTCGTGCAGAAGTGCCTACTACCCCCTCTGTATATGCCGTTGTGGGAGTCAGGCATGTGGAATTAATGGAACACATTGTAGGGTGTACCTCCTAGTGTACAGAACTGAGTTATGTACGGTAAAAGATCAGTTGAGCAATGGGCGAAAAACACCCAACTTCCACATGGGACGCGTTCTCTGTAAAGAAAATGATATATGCGACGTACAGACAGCCGAAAGCTCATTTTCAGCTGTCTGTATATACAAAATATCACTAATTAGAAGACTGTATTAATGAATGAGTAAGAATGGCAAAATTATCTTTCAGCAACTTACCCATTCATTATTTCCAAAACTCCCCCTTGCACGTATGGAGGAGTACCTTAGCGTAGTACACTGGCCCGATGGAAAATAGTGTGATTTAAATACCTTCCCCTACCCCCCTGTGTACACGTCTTCGGTTTCCGCACGCGCTCATATGTCTGAATCCTGAATCCGGTTTAAAATCTCAGTTGTACAGTGTGTTGTGGGAACGGATATCATTACTCCTCCCCCAGGGCTTGATCCAGAGCTCAGTGCGAGTTTCGTTTGCACGGTGAGTCAACACGTGAACTCCCGTCACTCCCCTCTCACTTATATGTCGGGAACGCTGCCTTAAGTGCTCTGCACGGATCTGCGTCCAACCAAACGCATATTCGTGCAGAAGTGCCTACTGCCGCCCCCTCGTCTTTATCTGTATATGCCATTTTGGGAGTCAGGCATGTGGAATTAAGGGAACACATTATAGGACGTACCTCCTAGTGTACAGAACTGAGTTCTGTATGGTAAAAGATCAGTTCAACAATGCCGGAAAAACACCCAACCGCCACATGGGACGCGTTCTCCGTAAAGAAAATGATATATGCGACGTACAGACAGCCGAAAGCTCATTTTCAGCTGTCTGTCTATACAAAATATCACTAATTAGAAGACTGTATTAATGAATTAGTAAGAATGGCAAAAGTATCTTTCGGCAACTTACCCATTCATTATTTCCAAAAACTGCCGCGGAGCCTCTTAAGGTTTGGCTGCGGCAAGAGGGGGTCTTAGGGTTAGGCTGCGGGAAAGGGAGTCTTAGTGTTAGCCTGCAGGGAAGGGAGTCTTAGTGATAGGCTGCGGGGAAGGGAGCCTTAGTGTTAGGCTGCGGGGAGGGAAGTCTTAGGGTTAGGCTGCGGGGAGGGAAGTCTTAGGGTTAGGCTGCGGGGAGGGAAGTCTTAGGGTTAGGCTGCGGGGAAGGAAAGTCTTAGGGTTAGGCTGCGGGGAGGGAAGTCTTAGGGTTAGGCTGCAGGGAGGGAAGTCTTAGGGTTAGGCTGTGGGGAAGGGAGTCTTAGGGTCAGGCTGTGAGGAGGAAAGGGTTAGGGCCTAGGTTCCCAAACCAGTCCTCAAGGCTCTCCAACAGTACATGCTTTGCAGATCTCCTTGTTGGAGCACAGGTGTGTTCATTATTGACTGTTTAAAAGATCAACAGGTGGTATAATTATATACCTTGTTTTATAGGGAGATAGAAACATAGAAAGTGATGACAGATAAGAGCCACATGGCCCATCTAATCTGCCCATTTATTTATTCAAAACTATACTGACCCGGAGATCTGGAAAACATACACTGTTGTTGAGCCTTGAGGACTGGTTTGGGAACCACTGGGTTAGGGTAATGGAAGGGGACGGTTAGGTGAGGATTAGGATAAGGATTGGGGAAATACTCACCAATCACCACTGTGGGTTCATCCTGGGGATGTTCGATTGCTACTCCTCGGCGAGGCAGAAGCAATCGATTTCTGAGCCACTTTGAAAATATCTGGGAGAAATCAGCCCTTTTGTAAAAGGGCTGCTCTAACAGTCGACCCACACCCCATCCGCAAGAAGCTTTCAGAATGGCAGGGGGTGTATACACATGACTGCGTGCGGAGCTTAGGATAGCAAATTCCACATGTTAAGCCGCATCGGTCTTAAATCAGGATCAGGTACGTTGTGTTTAAATCCAGTGCACTGAGTAGCAGAGTACAGCAATTAGTGAAATAATCTATATCATGAAACAGCCATGACACACTGCCAATCAGATGTAATCAATGGACATCTGAACAGCAACATTAAAAAAATGAATTACGATTATTCATAAAGTCATTTCTGCAGATGCCAGATTTCCATACACATAATTTAACTAGATGAGTTGGCATTTCAATAGAATACAGGCTGATACATGTTTGAATTCATTACAAGTGGATGGCATTAGAGCAGACCTCAGGTTACTGGTGCATCGCTGCAGATCTCAAACTAATAAACGCACCGGTTACAACGTGCTTGCCAATTTTTTTTTTTTTGGGAGACCCCAGGGGTAGAGAGGGCAGAGAGGGGAGGGAGGGCAGAGATGCTGCTGCATCCCATTCCTAGCAACACCATGGGTCCCAGCACTGATAGGAAGGGGGGGTGGGTCTTGGAGCAGTGAATGGCAATAGATTACATGACCAAGTCTCGCCACCACTGAATCCCAGTGCTGTGACCTATGGCATTGCCAAGGAAGGGACAGAGCTTAACAACATAATTGCCGACACCGATCCCCGCTGTGGCCAAATGCCGGAGCATTGCCTGCTCTCTTGGGACTGTGGGAGCGATGTCCAAATTCTGGGAGCCTCCCAGATATTCCGGGAGAGTTGGCAACTATGTTATAAATGCATTCACAGACAACACAAATCATTTGAAATGGATATTGAGCATTTCTTTACGCCTCTCTGGATATAGCTAAGTGTCACACAGTCATCGGTAAATTCCTAGTTGGTCATCATTCATTCTACAAGGGTTGACAAATGTCCCCCTAAATTCTGTACGTTTATATCAGATAGTTTCTGTACTGTGAATGTGCATGTATCCCTAAACAGACCACATCCGACCCGACCAATCCAGACCTAAGAGGAACAGGCTCTTCCAACAGAGGGGCGGGGCTGAGTTCATAAGTGGGCGTTGCCTATTAGACAATGTACAGTATAGGCGTTCCCTCTCTCTGGGCACCATTCCAGAGGCCTGTACTTGCAAGAATTTCTTGAGATGGAAAACTTAAGGTTGATTGTCAGAAGTTCGCTTGTGGGTAGCGATTATGATGAAAACTGACCCATGTCTGAATAGACTTCTGGTTGGAGATCTGGTCCAGATTTACTAAGCTGTGGGCTTGCAAAAGTGGAGATGTTGCCCATAGCAATCAATCAGATTCTAGCTGACATTCTCTTGTATGTAATAGAAAAGTGAGAGCTAGAATCTGATTGGTTGCCCTGGGCAACATCTCTACTTTTCCAAACCCGCAGCTTAGTAAATTTAGCCCCTGATTGCATAAAAAATGAGAGAATCCAGACTGGATCTAGTCCCAAGTCCTAATTAAACAAGTAAATACGGACCGGGTTCAGACTTTCACAAAAGGGAATCGCTAGTATCGTAAAACGGTCACATTTAGCGAAAGCACATGCGTCACATTCCCGGGACGGATCTGGATCCAGCGTTCCGTCTTGGGAGTGTTACCGATGACAGGGTATGCTGTGGAATTCGATTCTCCGCCTGCGCTGAAGTCAGGATCCACTACCGGATATTCTTACTCCTTATATAACAACAACAGAGGAAAGTGTGAGCTGAGGGCCATTAAATAAGTTGATTTCATCATGTGATTGTCAGCAAGTGCTGCCACAACCATATAGGAAACTCTATCCGCTGCATTGAGCTTTGTGTAAACACCATAAGACTAAGAACTAACAAGTGCAAAGGCTTCTGGGAAGTAATTGTTGCTGTTCACTAGGCTGGAAAGAGATAGAAGGTAATTTCCAAACTGTTTGAAGTCCATCATTCTACAGTGAACACGGAGATGGAAAACACTGAAGACAGTTTCCAATCATCCTGGTCCATCGTATCCCAGCAAACTCACAGAGTTCAGAATGATTGTTGTGCAGGGCAGCAATGAACGGGTACCCACCTGCCAGCACTGCTCACAGCAGAAGTAAACCTACTCTGGCCCCATAATAGACAATTCTACAGTGAACACGGAGATGGAAAACACTGAAGACAGTTTCCAATCATCCTGGTCCATCGTATCCCAGCAAACTCACAGAGTTCAGAATGATTGGTGTGCAGGGCAGCAATGAATGGGTGCCCACCTGCCAGCACTGCTCACAACAAAAGTAGACCTACTTGGGCCCCATAATAGACAGCCTCTGACTGCTTAGAGTTCCGCAGGTGTAGTCTAGGCTGATGAACCCCCCCACCCCCTCTGGGCTCTGTACCAGCCACATCCCTTGCCCTCACAGTAGCTAAGCCACTGCACACAGCCATTTTAAACAGAGGGGAGGGGGACTTGCTAGCACTGTCAGAGTGCTAGGCACACCCTCATTCCAGGTGAGACCACACCCCCTCTGTCACAGCCACACCTCCCACCCCTGATTACCATACCTTCAATGCTGGAAGGTATGGATTTTGGAATAATGAAGTCGCTGACTAATCCTTAATCACATTAATGCTGAGGTGGAACCTTAACAAATAAAAGATTCCTCAAACATCAGTGAACCAATCATATTAATTGACTGCTGCTGATATAAGAAGTCACTGATTCTCACTTTGTAATTCTTTGTGTTTTCTTCTGAAATTGAACAAGTAAATTCAAAGTTTAGAGGTTGTCATGGTTTAGGACTTGGAGCTTTAAGTAACTATGTCTAATGTTTGGGTGCACTGCAATGGCTATATTACTTATATGCTATGAAACCAGTAATTTCTCTTTGAATGAGAACGTTTGCCGTTATCATAATTTAGTACTTATTGGGAATTAGATAATTCTATGTATCTTTCTACAGGGTGTAGGTCGCCGCCTTGAACGGCCTTTTTTTACTAAAAGGTTTCTTTCTACCAGCTCACAGCAAAGTGCATGAGAAATCAATTGCTTGTTCTTCGCTGAGGAGAAGCAACTGATGATTCCCTGGACGAAGACACAGCGATGAATGGTAAGTATCCCTTCTCTCTTACCCTAACCCTCCCCTTACATTACTCTAACCTTCATCTCCCCGAAGCCTGACCTCCTCCTCGCAGCCTGACCCAAAGACTCCCTTCTGCACAGCCTAACCCTAAGACTCCCTTCCCCGCAGTCTAACCTTAAAACTTCCTTCCCTTTCCTCCAGGAGCCTACTCACTTCTGGTCCGGCAGCAATTTGCGAATGAATGATATTTTTGAAAGACAGGCAGTCGAAAATGAGGTTTTCTAAGCAGAGACTGCATCCCTTTCTACATAACTGCCAGTGCATGCAGGTGGATGGTGTACCGCCATTAATGTATTTTTCTTTATTTTTAAGCGTCCATTGCTTTTGAAAAACACAGCTAACTATCTCTGAGCGAGAATAATGTTTGTGGTTACAAGTAATGGATTTATCAGCACAAAAAGCAAGAGTTTAAAAGCCGTCCCGGGTGAAAACGATCCCTCTTCCTCCGTGTAAGAGTTACATAACCCTTTTAACCACTAAATCCTATCAATTTCTGTACAGGCTTAATGTATCATAGATACTGCTTTGATATCCAATATATAGTAATTGGACAAGAGATTACATTTCCTGATCTGGATGTATCTGTAGCTGAGCAAGCACTTACGGTGTGAAGACAAACCGAATATGATCTCATATTTCACTTTACCTTGTCAGTGAATGTATAAGATAGTATATTTATTGTGGCTATAGGGTATTTGAAAGGGCCTGTTATGTTGTTATATGATTTCTTGGCTGTGTTATAGAAGGGGAAACTGGCCAGGGAACACTGATAGATGATGTATTTTTAAATCCGCTCTTAAAAAAAAAAAATCGACATGTTTGTAGTAGAAGAGTTACTAAGTCTCCTTCGCTAAGAGAAGCCGACTAAAGGAGGTCATTTTCTGGTTACGTTATCTCATAAATTTGGACTTTCTTCCTATTTAAGACTGCAACAATTCACAGTAAAAGTGGAAAGGATTTTTAAAAGAGCAATATAGGATGGGTGAGGTTCCCCATCCTTCTTCAGTTGGTTTTAAATGTTATTTTCATTTTTTTGTCCATTGAAATAATATTTTCTTTACGGAGCGCAAATGCTTATTTGCCATTTTCTTGCGTTTTTAGGCTAAATCAGTTGTCATTCATGCACTGTGCTTTCATCAACCATTATGCTGACCAGGCTGCAGTCTAAAGCACATGGCTGTAGGGGGCGCCACCACAAGCTCCTTGAAAAGAGGGACGGAAGCTTGGATGTTTGAAATAAATAAACTGTTCCTTAATAAAAAGCTGGTGGTGGTGGGGTAAAGGAAAACAAATTTAAAATGAGCTGATTTAATTTTTGACCAACGTCTTGGGGCTTGCTTAGCCTAAGGTAGCCATAAGTGTTAATCAGTGACTGTAGATCATTGGTAGGCATTGCTGGCTTGCACCAAAAAAAACATAAAATATGGGTGGGACCCTGAGAATTGATTTTTCAGCTATCATGAGCAAAAAATGTGGAATCTTATTTTTACCTATATGCATAATGTTATCTTGTTTTGTTTTCTTTTTTTTTCTCACTAGTATTTTATATCTAGTGAAATGGGTCATATTGGGAGGATATGTTAAGTTATATATATATAAAATCCAAAAAGAGGCTGCTCAAATCAGTTTGTTAAAGTAATATACACGGCAGTTACTGAGTAATGGCTAGAGTGCCAGGCAATGCCTTGCTTTTTATATACTGGAGGAGATGTACTACTATATGATTTTTCAGCTTTAGTGATTTTGTCATTATATATATATATATGTATAACAGTGTGATAGTAACACAGGTCAGTATCTGTGTGCAGTAAGCAATTCAAAGATATATCCCTGCATGCAAAGAATACAATTAACTTGACTCCCCTGCAATCAACATGGTTTAGCCCAGGAGTAACTCATTTCAAGCACTTACTTAAGTCTGGATTCAGCCCATCTACCCCAACTTTCCATGGAAAATGGTATTTTAAGCTATGCTTAAAAGAAGAAAATCATAATTAAGTTGATATTTCGCTACAGTCCAATACTGAAATCGACAAATAGTTTAAATTGAAAAATGACCAGGAGGGACAACCTGACGTATTAGATGAAAAAGAAAAAAAAAAGAAAAAGAAAAACCCAATAAACATAAAACAGCGATGGCAGAGTTTAAATGACAAAATCACTAAAGCTGAAAAATCATCTTTGTCTACATAAACCGGTTTACAATGATCTTAGCACATTTTAATGGGATAGATATGGGAAAATCAATCCACCTGATGCAGGCATAATATCTAGCCATATACCAAAGATAGAATAAAGAAACCCACACGGGCAGGCCATGGGAGGCTCATAGAACAGCCTGTAATTTAGCAGTTCATGTCTGTATTGTCATTTATTATTCAGGCATTTCTAGGGGAATTTTATAACCTCGTAAAGTTTTAACGACACGAGGTGATTACTCTAAACAGCAACTTTACCGTTTAATTCATACATTTGCCAATTAATCTAAACTGCATGTGAAATATGCAATAATAATGTAAACAGGTTGCATTATTACCCATCCTAAAGCATTTGCTGCTTTATGAGGCAAGACCGGCATTTCTGAGAGAGCAGCACTTTAAACAAGGTCAATTGATGAGGTTATGTTTATTGGTGTTGGGGCGTCAGTGCCGGTACATAGCTAGGTGGGAGTCAACCACACGGGATGCAGTTGCCGGTCCGACCCACCCTATTTCGAACATGGTACAATCGCCAGCTAAATGGCGGCTCTATCATGGTCTATAAAAACCCGGAGAAATAAAATAGCTTTTGAGAACATATTTCCCTGTTCCCGATCGCTACAGGCTGTGGTGGGTATGAGGTAAGGGTTAGGGCTTAAAGGGATGGTTAGGCTGTGGGGCACGAATGGTTGGGGTTAGGGATGAAGAAGAGGAAGGTTAGGGTTAGGCTGGGGGAAATGGAGGGTTAGGGTTAAGGGTAGGGTTAGCTTAAAAGAATTTACTTTCGGTGGAGGACTCTTCATGACTCACGGCATATAATGGGTGCAGGGTGTGCAGTGCACACAGGCCCCTCAGAATAGGGGACCCTGTGGCCTACATCCTGCACCCAGGGTTGGCAGGGGGAGGGGGGCCATTCGGCACCTATTTCTTCTCTCTAAGATAAATAGAAAAATAGAGGTCGAATGAGCCCCCCCCTTCCCCTGCGGAGGGACTGTAGCCTATTCACGGGACAAAAAAAAAAGGGACGGGGCTTACAGCGCAGCTAGGCCCCACCCCTTTTGAGGTCCACGAATCGAGACAGTCCGGTCTCAGGTGGGGAGGAGCCATGTGCAAAACCTGCACAATGGCCCCTTCATTTCTTAAAATGCCCCTGACTCCAGGAGACGAATCACTGACACTTTATACTACAGTTGCCAGCAGTCTCCATTCAGCTGCCGTGCAAATGGTCTTTCGCAAAACAGAGCATCGTCCCGGCACACCACATCCCAACTCACACCTGGACTAAACCACGTGTACAAACCACATAGAAACAATAATGAGAGAATAATCCCTGGTCTATGATCTATTATCAATAACAAAAAAAAAACCATGGTACAATATCATTTGTTATTTCGCTCACCATGCACTACATCAATCATTGGTCAGGGCCTGAAGTGAGATAAATGGGATGGTTTTTTCACTAGGGAAAGGCCCCAATATCAGGACCACTCAGCTCTCCTGCTGGGACTGATAATCCATGCTTAAGAGGGAGAGGCAGCTGAGATTGACAGGAAGCCCTTGCAGCAGATGCATTGATATAGGGAGCTTGATCCTGATAAATTTTATTTACAATGAAATAACCAGAGCGTTTATTGTACGGTTATTAAAAAAAAATTGTCTACACTCTATAACTATTATTACGATCTCCTAATAACTGGATGATCAGACTGATAATTACTTCAGTGGATTTTCAACTTTAGACTTATCCCTAAAGCCCAATACATACTTTTGACGAGCCGACGCTTGTAGAAAAGAACTATCATAGTGCGCTAACCTGATGCCGGAACGATGGTCTCTTTTTTGAAAAACAATCACAGCAACTGCTGGCAGCCTCCTTTCTTGATCGCAGTGGCGTTATACCTCCCGGAGATGCGAAGAGAAAGGTAAGTCTTTGTTGCTACCCCTAACCTTAACCCTCCCTCAACTCTCTGTTTCATGCAGCCTAACCCTACCCTTCCCCTTCAGCCCTAACAATAACTTTTACTTCTTCAGCCCTAATGCTAACCCTCAATGTCCCTAACCTTCCCCTTAAACCCTTACCCTCCCTTCCTCAGCCCTAACCCGAACACTCCTTTCTTAAACCCTAACTCTAATCTAGGGCCACCCCCCCCTGCAGTTGCCCCAGTCTGAGCCCTAACCCCAGCCCACCACAGTTTAGCTATTAAGAAGGGGTTGATATAGGTACCCATTGTTAACAGCAATTTCTTCATTGCTGAGTATTTTATAAACAATACAGCCGTCATTAGGTTGATCGAAAAATAGGACCAATCCGGCAACTGCATCCCCCAATATAGCCACAGGTGTAAAATGAAGAAATAGTCCACTCACTGGTCTGGATTCAAAGTTAGGTAGTTTTGGTCTTACGTACATTGGGCCGGATACAGAACTACGTCCGTCTTCCATAGACGGACGTAGTTCAATAAACAGTAGCTAATAAACAGTAGCTAGACCGCATATACGCATCGAAACAATACACAGATTCCCACAGATCATTTAAATATAATGGGCCTGATCCAGACCTACGCCCACCGTCGCTAGGATGGCAGGCGTAAGCACAAGATCAGTAGCTAGACCGCATATACGCAATCTACGTATCGAAACGACGCTCAGATTGCGTACAATAGCTACTACGTATGCGCAGTAGCTACTGTTTATTGAACTACGTCCGTCTATGGAAGACGGACGTAGTTCTGGATCCGGCCCCAAGTCCTAAAATTGAATTCATATAAAATAATGTGACAAACTATTACATTTACTGGCCATGATAGAACATAATGCCATATGAAGAAGTCATCATGTGCCTTCACAAGGAAAACATTTTTAAATGGACTTCTTATCTTTAAAGGTATTTTCTAGGTTCCACTTCACTGACTCTGCTATAAATCACAAGGGCTTAAATACCACACGTATGGACACAGGTCACTTGGAAAGTTAATACACATCTCTCCTTTACTATGTAGCAACGGCTCGTTCCTTACACTGACCTACGCACAGAATGGTCTACGTCTCCGCGCTCTCTTTGAAGTGATAGCCAAAAAGATCATTAAAATGTGTCTGAGCTAGGAGAAGCACAATCCCAATAATGGATGTGTAGCAAGATGAACCGTTTGGATGACCTAGATCAATAAAGCAAAAACTGAGCTGATCTAAAGCAAAGGGAGATGTCAGTGTGCAGCAAGTCTCGTTGCACTGCATGGAAGTCAGAGAATCGATAGGACAGCTTGCTGATAGGTGGAACTCAATAGGGCTTAGAGAGAACTCGTGTGTTTTAGAATTTGGAAAAAAAGGAAAAAAAAACATATATCAAAAAGATGTTCAGAATCACGTCATATTTCCTGAGTGCTTACAAGTGCATTGCAGAGAAGAGTCTACAAAAATGTGAGCTATTGACAAAAGAATCTGTCACATTCAGGCAAAAACTCTAAGGGCTAAACCTCGGAAAAGGAAAAATGGAGATGTTGCCCATAGCAACCAATCAGATTCAAGCTCTCGCTTTCCTATTACATACTAGAGAATGTCAGCTAGAATTTGATTGGTTGCTTTGTGCAACATTTTCCTTTTCCTTTTCTGCAGTTAAATAATTCTAGTAGCCTGTTCCTTAGCTGCTGTAGAACCCCAGTATGCATTGTCCAGTATAAGCTATGGCTGTGCAGTCTCACAACACCTGAGGCCAGATTTACTAAGCTGCGGGAAAGTAAAAGTGGAGATGTTGCCCATAGCAACCAATTAGATTCTGCCTGACAATTTCTAGTATGCAATAGGAAAGTGAGAGCTAGAATCTGATTGGTTGCTATGGGCAACATCTCCACTTTTCCTTTTCTGCAGCTTAGTAAATCTAGCCCCTGGAGAGCAACTGCTCTACAGAGTCCCACACAGGAGGAAATTTGGTGCCACTTAAAAGTAGTAGATAAGTAGTAGTACATACCCTCCAACATGACCCATTCCATTAGGTACAAAATACTCTGCTCCTCAGTTTCCAACTGTCAGTTACTATGGTAACCACCTTTGTTGAAGAGGCAAATAGTTTTTTTTAATATCAGTTAATTCATTTAAACCAGGTGAGTGATAGGTGGAAGCTCAGGAACGGATTTAGTTGTACCTAACGGAATGGGTCATGTTGGAGGGTCTGGTAGTAGTACTGAGGTGATTGTAACAGCAAAATTCCCTGCAAGGCCTATATTAACTTTCAAAGTAAAGGGTTACCAGAAATCTCTGCTTAATCCATCTATATGTTTAATAATTGAATATATTATTTATATCCCATACATAAATCAATGAGCAATCAGAGAAAAAATGCCTCAATTTGGCTATATAAGACTAATGTGACATGGGAGCTATGAATAATTCCTGCATTATTCAATCGATTTATCCCAGGAAATCTCTCTAATTTAAACCGCATTATTGTTTTATATTATTTGGGTTCCACAAACCTGAGAGCGTGAAATACGCTATACGCATTGTATGTATGAACGGCTTATGCTCCTATAGGCTTACACAAGCACAGGTCACATGGACAAAGCATCCGCAAGGTTGGCATGATGTGGTCAGGGGCACAATGTGATGTGGGTGACATCATTACAATGTTACAATCAGGAATCTGGAAATGGAGAAAGCCTCTGTCCCTCGACGTACCAATCCTGGGAAAAATCCGGAGCTTCCGAACAACTGTTGTAATAACAATTCCCGCTGAGCTGTGTTCACTGACATATGCAAGGTATCCTGTGGCCGATATCCTATCTAATTACACAGCAGCTGCCATTAGGCTGTTTCTTGTTATTCCCTTCAATACTAAAACACAGGACTGGATCCATACATCTGATTTCTATATGTATGGATCAACGATGATTTCTATCTGTATGGATCAACGATGATCAGGCTGCTGTATCCGACAGTCTGTATTCAGTCCATACTGATTAATGCAGGTCTGGCTAACCTTAGGCTCTCCAGCTGTTGTGGAACTACCAATCCCAGCATTCTTTGGCTGCAGAGGCATAACGGATACCTGACAAAGCATGCTGGGAGCCGTAGTTTCACAACACCTGGAGAGTCACAGGCTGGTAATTCCTGGGTTAATGGAATTCTAATTGGTGGCAATATTTAAAACACACTTAATGCAAAGTTGATAGGAAGAGATATGTCCGATAGAGTGCAAGCTTGTGGGCAGGGCCCTCTTACCTACACACTCTGTCTGTTACCATCCAGTCTTGTTATAATGATTGTTAATATTGTAAAGTGCTGCGTAATCTGCTGGCGCTATATAAAATCCTGTTAATAAACATCAAATAAATAAGAACCACTTGACCTTTAAATTACTTTCCTTTTGGAGTAGGACTTTGGGAGGCTAATTTACAAATGGCAACTACAAGCATACCCTCCAACTTATTATGCAGGTACAGTACAGTTTTTTAATAGTCTGTCCCGGCTAAAAGGGCTCCTGTACCGGATTCTGACCTAGCAGTTCCCTCCCCCCCCCCATACTCACCTTCCAGTCCTACAGCATCTGATCACTATAGCAGAGACTCCTACAGCTCTGCTACAGTGACAGGACCCTCTCCTGTGACACTATAGTGACAGGACCCTCTCCTGTGACACTATAGTGACAGGACCCTCTCCTGTGACACTATAGTGACAGGACCCTCTCCTGTGACACTATAGTGACAGGACCCTCTCCTGTGACACTATAGTGACAGGACCCTCTCCTGTGACACTATAGTGACAGGACCCTCTCCTGTGACACTATAGTGACAGGACCCTCTCCTGTGACACTATAGTGACAGGACCCTCTCCTGTGACACTATAGTGACAGGACCCTCTCCTGTGACACTATAGTGACAGGACCCTCTCCTGTGACACTATAGTGACAGGACCCTCTCCTGTGACACTATAGTGACAGGACCCTCTCCTGTGACACTATAGTGACAGGACCCTCTCCTGTGACACTATAGTGACAGGACCCTCTCCTGTGACACTATAGTGACAGGACCCTCTCCTGTGACACTATAGTGACAGGACCCTCTCCTGTGACACTATAGTGACAGGACCCTCTCCTGTGACACTATAGTGACAGGACCCTCTCCTGTGACACTATAGTGACAGGACCCTCTCCTGTGACACTATAGTGACAGGACCCTCTCCTGTGACACTATAGTGACAGGACCCTCTCCTGTGACACTATAGTGACAGGACCCTCTCCTGTGACACTATAGTGACAGGACCCTCTCCTGTGACACTATAGTGACAGGACCCTCTCCTGTGACACTATAGTGACAGGACCCTCTCCTGTGACACTATAGTGACAGGACCCTCTCCTGTGACACTATAGTGACAGGACCCTCTCCTGTGACACTATAGTGACAGGACCCTCTCCTGTGACACTATAGTGACAGGACCCTCTCCTGTGACACTATAGTGACAGGACCCTCTCCTGTGACACTATAGTGACAGGACCCTCTCCTGTGACACTATAGTGACAGGACCCTCTCCTGTGACACTATAGTGACAGGACCCTCTCCTGTGACACTATAGTGACAGGACCCTCTCCTGTGACACTATAGTGACAGGACCCTCTCCTGTGACACTATAGTGACAGGACCCTCTCCTGTGACACTATAGTGACAGGACCCTCTCCTGTGACACTATAGTGACAGGACCCTCTCCTGTGACACTATAGTGACAGGACCCTCTCCTGTGACACTATAGTGACAGGACCCTCTCCTGTGACACTATAGTGACAGGACCCTCTCCTGTGACACTATAGTGACAGGACCCTCTCCTGTGACACTATAGTGACAGGACCCTCTCCTGTGACACTATAGTGACAGGACCCTCTCCTGTGACACTATAGTGACAGGACCCTCTCCTGTGACACTATAGTGACAGGACCCTCTCCTGTGACACTATAGTGACAGGACCCTCTCCTGTGACACTATAGTGACAGGACCCTCTCCTGTGACACTATAGTGACAGGACCCTCTCCTGTGACACTATAGTGACAGGACCCTCTCCTGTGACACTATAGTGACAGGACCCTCTCCTGTGACACTATAGTGACAGGACCCTCTCCTGTGACACTATAGTGACAGGACCCTCTCCTGTGACACTATAGTGACAGGACCCTCTCCTGTGACACTATAGTGACAGGACCCTCTCCTGTGACACTATAGTGACAGGACCCTCTCCTGTGACACTATAGTGACAGGACCCTCTCCTGTGACACTATAGTGACAGGACCCTCTCCTGTGACACTATAGTGACAGGACCCTCTCCTGTGACACTATAGTGACAGGACCCTCTCCTGTGACACTATAGTGACAGGACCCTCTCCTGTGACACTATAGTGACAGGACCCTCTCCTGTGACACTATAGTGACAGGACCCTCTCCTGTGACACTATAGTGACAGGACCCTCTCCTGTGACACTATAGTGACAGGACCCTTGTGAAAGGAGCAGAATATTCTGTTTATCAACTTTTAAAACCCTCAGAAATCATAAAGCCACAATCTGATTCAAGAGAGGCGAGGCTTCATTGTATAAACACCTTCTATGTGAAGCCGTGACAACAAAGGCATCAATGACAAAGACCTGAAGGGCCCTTTTCTAGGAAATACTGACAATCTCTCTCTACATACAGCAAACAGCGTGAAGCATATTCCTTGGCTGTGAAAGGAGCAGAATATTCTGTTTATCAACTTTTAAAACCCTCAGAAATCATAAAGCCACAATCTGATTCATGCCAAGAGAGGCTTCATTGTATAAACACCTTCTATGTGAAGCCGTGACAACAAAGGCATCAATGACAAAGACCTGAAGGGCCCTTTTCTAGGAAATACTGACAATCTCTCTCTACATACAGCAAACAGCGTGAAGCAAAGTGTATTCCTTGGGCTGTGTTTGCTGTATTGCAACAATGCTAAATTGGACAATATTGTAGGATGAAGTAAATAAGCCACTGTGCAGGACAATATTTTAGATACACAATCCACACAATTTATACATGCATGCTTCTATTTTATGGATGGTTTTTGTCTGGCAGCTTAGTAACAAAATCAGCTTAATGGCCAACATACCTGCTGCACATCTCCGCATATACACAACTCAAATGGACTTTACCACCAGTTATGGCTTTACAGTAGTGATGATCCAGTGCAAAAAGCGTTGAGAGAGAGAGAGGGAGGGAGGGCAAATCTACTGCAATGGGATTGAGGCTGTGATTTAAAGCAAATCACAACCTCATGTCCCGCCCCCTTTCAATCAATACTGTGAAACTAGCGGTACAAAAGAGAGGTGTGGCTTGATGACTAATTTGCATCATCATGCCCCACCCCATCCCCAGTAACAACATACCCTCCAACATGACTTATTCCATTAGGTACAAAATACTCTGCTCCTCAGTTTCCAACTGTCAGTTACTATGGTAACCAACTTTGTTTTTTAAATATCAGTTAATTAACTTAAACCCGGCGAGTAACAGTTGGAAGCTGAGGAGTGGTATAAATTGTACCTAATGGAATGGGTCATGTTGGAGGGTCCGTACAGTATGAATAGTAGTAGCATTGATAGTCAGGGGGTGGGGCTTCGGTGCATAATTTGCATAAAATCATGTCATCAAGCCACATCCCCATTCCGTCATCTATCTCTTCCCTCCGAGATCTACCCGGAAGGAAGAAATGGGAAGTTGGGAACTATGTTAAAGAGGGAGCATGGTCGTTTGACATTTTTGACACATATGTTGTATGCATTTTTCTTCTTAAAATAAACAGACCTTTAAATATGGACTCTTCACTATTTTATATTTGCATCACTTGTTTCCAATTTTTTTTTTTTTACTTAAACAATTTGTTGTTAATTTAATTCAATTTCAGTTATATTTTCTCACCTCGGACTAGGAGAGGTATTGGTTTCCTTCCTTAGTTCCCAAGTAAGACAAACAAAGAAGTGCGATGGTTAGCCAATCAACGCCTTATGCTTCAATGATGTCACATGCCGCTAGCGAATCAATTAGCAGCATTTGCATGCATTGGTTCAGTGCACAAAATGGCTGCCTTCCCTTTGTACATGTGACAGGTCCCCATGAAGGAGCCAGATACCTGTGATTATAGACACTATGCACAATGTTTGTTTTCCTTTATTTAATGCATTAACAACATGCAGTGTTCAATCAATCATTAAGTGCCAGCAGCCAAGGTATTATTGTAAACGCTGAAGCTAATGCTGGTTTCTAGACAGAACATTTGATGCTTGCTGTGTCAGTAGCTACAGTCTGAAGCCATTAAATCTGTATCGGGAGCACGGTTTGATGAAGATTGTTTTTTTTCTTTACTCATTGCGCTTTTTCATTTACTGAGACTTCTAAGTACTGCAAATGAACGAGGCGTCCAGCTACGACTGAGCAGTACACATGCTGCTGCTGCCTGGGGAAACATTGCTTCTCGAATGAATAAAACATTGCTTATATTGCTAAGAATTTTTAATTGCAATCATTCCTGGTCACAGTAATCAAAACATGTCCCAACATTCCATGTTTAACATGTACATAATAAAGTGTGGAAGGACTGATCCAATGTCCCACAAACACTTACTGATACACTTATACAGAGTATGCTGATGAGAAAGTGCGGGTAATAACAATACGTATATGATTAAATGTCAAATAGAAATTTAGATTATTCCTACTGATCCTGTCCTACAGGATCAGAACATTCCGGGTTCTATGCGGCTCTCTGTGGGGTGTGGGACCCCCTGGCGAACGGCCCCTTTTCGATAGGTCCGTATTCTCCCAGTCAGTTCCGAATTGGCTGGGAAATCGATTACTTATGCCTCAAGCAATCGATCCCCGGAACACTGAACATGTTGCTCCGAATGGTAAGTACCCTCACCCCTTTCCCTAACCTTCCCCTTCTATTACCCTCAGCCTCCCTTCCCTACAGCCTAACCCTAAATCTCCCTTCCCCACAGCCTGATCCTAACCCTCCCTCTTTCATGGCCCTAATCCTAACTCTCCTTTCCCCAGAGCCTAACCCTCCCCCTAACACTAAAAGTCTCCGGAGAGGTTACTCTTAGGCTTTGCCTGGATTCTGCCCAAACTCCACCCAGTTTTACCTACACATGTCCTTATTTGGGCAATACTCTGCTCACTTTTTTGTGGTCTGTGAAACAAAAAAGTCCCACAAATAATGGTGTATATATATATATATATATATACACACACACACACACACACACACACACACACACACACATAAGCAGCCTTCTAGAATCTTGTAAATAAAAGATCCGTGCTGGGACTTGTATTTCGTGCCCCAAAACTCCTAGCAGCGACCCTGCCCATTCTTCAACATTAAAAATACTCTCTGCCATCTGGTATCAATCATGGTTGAAACAGAAACACTTCTGCATGGTGTACCTCCTTATCACCCTGCCCAGTTTCCCTGCCTACCACCAGACAGTGGTTCACGTACCACTAGAGTTGAGAGCCCCTGACACATTTCTTGGGTAGCTCTTCCATGGATTCAAAAGGAATCCAGTGTTAACTTTTCACTCAACTCTCTTGTAATTTTGTATTATCGTTAAATTACAAAGGATGACGTTTTTCGCCACCCAATATATTGCTCTTTTATTTTATAGTCCATCTGGCTTTTTAGCTGACGCCTAAATAACGAGAAGATGATCATATATTTTGCCCATGAAGCGCTAATCAATGTCGCGTCTATTCTGCAATTTTAAAAGTCAAACCCTTGTTCTGATATTTGGTTTGGGAGAATTGCCAGGGTTCTTCTGAAAGTAGGTCACCCCCTTAAATGATTTATTGGTTCACTACAAGAATCCAAAACCTCTGCTCTCTGCAACCACATGGAAAAGGCATGCTGCAACGACACACTAGCTGAAGATAAGAGTTATGAGCTAATTAGGTTATATGGAAAATAAATGACATTTTACACAATACACCTAATTGGAGCGATTTCATTCCTCTTTACAGTGAAAATGATAGACAACTATGTTTTCCTGGGATGTAGTCACCGCTGCCATAATCTAATTATCAACACGGATACAGCTGACAGCTTAATCGCGGCTGTATCGGTGGCTGGTGGGTACATTGTTGAAAGTAATCATTCTGACTATGTACCGGTTCTGGTTTGGGTTAAGCTGCGATACAGGGACAATTAGGGTTAGGCTGTGGAGAGGGGAGGGTTAAGAGAATAGTTAAGGTTAGGGGAGCTTTAAGGTTAGGCTGCTGGGCCATGATGGTTAGGGCTAGTGAATGGTTAAGGTTAGGTTGCAGGATGAGGATGGTTATGATCAGGGGAGGGTTAGGGTTAGGTTGTGGAGAGGGGAGGCTTAAGAGGATAGTTAAGGTTAGGGTTAGGCTGCGGGGTGAGGATGGTTAGGGCTAGTGGATAGTTAAGGTTAGGTTGCAGGATGAGGATGGCTATGCTTAGGGGAGGGTTAGGGTTAGGCTGCAGGACAAGGATGGTTAAGGTTAGTGGAGGGTTAAGGTTAGGTTGTAGAACAGGGATAGTTAAGGTTAGAGGAGGGTTAGGGTTAGGCTGCAGGACAAGGATGGTTAGGGTTAGTAGAGGGTTTAGGTTAGGCTGCAGTATGGGGATGGTTAAGGTTAGGTTGCAGGAAGGAAATAGTTAGTGTTAGGATGAAAAAACATTTCTGATAAATAGGAAATGAAAAATAGGGACAACTCATGTTACCTGAACAATGATACAGCCATATAAACCACCCATAAGCTCATTTCGGTCCTAGGTAATGTAAAAAACCTAAAAAGAGTTTAAACTATGTATTGTATTGGAGATGTATTAAACAGCGCATCAGCAAATACTAATAATGATTATTTGAGAGGACTCTGATGACAAGCTGGAAATGGTGTATGTTTGGAAGCACATAGGATTATGCTGCTATAGCCATTGCCTATTATCTCTCTTGTGAACATGAAACTAGGCCAAGGATCTAATAATGTCAAGGGCTTTAAAGCAAATAGAAATCTGTAGACGGAAGATGGGTCAATTGGTTCTCGTCTGCCGTCAAGTTCTATGCATCAAAGTGATGAACTAAGTGCCTTAATAAACATTAAAATTGCATTACTGTGTATCTGTGAGAGATGCGAGGAATATGGAATCGTAGAGTATAGCCAATGAGACAAACGGAAATACATGGATGTGATTGTGATATAGCAGTGAGTCACTAGAAGTTACTGTAAGAGACTGCGATACTTATATCTCTTTACAGTCAAAACACCAGTTTAATCAAGTGTTACTGCAACATACAGGGCCTGATTCACACTTAAGAGTGAGGACTGGATTCAGATTTAATACCGATAGGTCACTTATGCATGCAAGGTGCGTAAGTGACCTGAATTCACTGGAGGGTGCATGCTATATATGTTACTATAGTAACCCTAGCGTATAAAGTATGGGACGGTAGCCCATTTTAAAGCGGGCGGGGGGAAGCATGGTAAGTGTGCAGTGTGCAAGGGGGCTCCCACACTGTAGCGGATCAGCGGTCTGCACGTGAGACAATGCAGGCTTATGGCAGTGTAAGCTGCCATAATGCCCGCACGACAGAGGGAGTGACAAGGGGTGTGCCCTCCCCTCTGTCTCGCGTAATTACAGACCCCCGCACGCACGGAAAATGTGTGGGGGCTTCTTAAGGTGAATCAGGTCCATAATGCTTTATTTTGGTCTTATTACCAAAAGAGATCTAGAGATCCTATCCCGCTGTGCTCGGAGCTTAGAGTCAGCAAGGACCCAAGCTAGATCCCCACTGAGGGCCTGGTCCTAAATTAGCAACGACTCCCTACTTCCTCAAACTGCTAGTGGAAGATTGGCATTTTTCTGGCAGGGTGCATGTGTGCACCAGGTGTTAGGCTACGGACCTCATAATCCACACAATGGTGGCTGGAATAGGCACACAGATTAAGGGGAGTGGGCACTTAAGGGAATTAAAGCAGAATTCTGGAAACGCAAGAACTCCGTATGTGAGAGGAGAGCGACGGGGAAGTTCACTCCCCTCTCGTGAGCAGACTTACCGACCTCCGCGGGTACGAAAAACGCAGGTCTAGATCGGGTCCTATATCCAGACTTCCTCTGGATTGGGCCCAAAACAAGATTACCTCCGGTAGAACATAGAAGCATGCAGGGGGTGGGGCTGAAATAAGTGTCACTAAGCCCCGCCTTTGACTATTAGTTACCCCTTTAGGTTTTCTTAGGATGGGGACAGGGCTTGACGAAGCAAACTGCCTCATTAAGTCCCTCTCTGCTCCTAGCGACACTAGAATAGTAGTGTTGCCAGGCAGGGGGACAGGACTTGAGGCTGTGGTTTTCATGAAACCACTGGCTTCAAACAATCCGTGGGAGATGTGCCGGCTCTCCCAGGATACCGGGAGAACTGCCCTAATTTCGGGAGTCTCCAGAACATTCCGGGAGAGTCGGCAACCCTGCACTTACGCTTCCTGCCCTGCTCTGCGGTAAGAAACTCTGGGAATGTTACAAAAAGCAGATAAGTCCTTTCCAAGCGATCAGAAAATGCATATTTTTCGCCTGGTCCAGTTCTGCATCTTTACATAATCACTGTAAATGGGAAGTAAGAGAATCGGAACGGTTTGAAGTCCCATCAGCCCATTGGCACCTTATGAACTTCTTCCTGCCGCAAAAGCCCAGGAAGAATAAGATTACAACATAAGATAAATATTCCCGTGGGGTTAAAGCAATGCAATAGATGAAATATCTGATACATAAAGGGCCTGATCCAGACCTACGCCGATACGCTGTCCTTACTAAAGCACAGCGTATCGGCGTTCACTTTCCCCGACACTCCCCCTGTGCGGATGTATGGCCCCTTCCTTACGCCGGCTGAAGGCTACCCTAACTGTTAGCGTAAAGACTGCACCTTGACATGCAATGTAATGTCTATTCTGTTTCAGAATTCTGCTTCCTATACAGCACACAAATGTTAACTTAGTTGTCAGCTATTTATAGTGATTTACTTACATTTCTGTCTATCTTCTGTATACTTGATTGGCAGATATAAAGTGTTTGACTCACTCTGTATATTGCATGTATTTATTATTACAGACAAACCCTACAGAAGAGTGAAATAAGGACTTGCAAACTTGTATAGCTTGTGTTAATAAATAAGAGATGAATGTTACTGATAATTATGTTGAGAGTGATGACAGACAGCTAACTGCTGCTACTTACCTATAGCAACAACAACTAGTTCTCACCAGGGTGCCTGCAAGCAGACATTATAGATCTGCCATTATTTTTTCCTCCGCTCTCCTGACTTTATTTTCAAGTTTTGTGGTTATTTACGTGTTGCGATGAAATTTTGCTCTCTTTATACTTTCTGGTGTTTAGTATATTTACAAGCTGACTTAAGCTCACATATCCAAACCCACATGTCCTCATTGTTCTTTATGGGGACAACAGGACCCTGAGATTTAACAAGAAGAAAAGAGTTGAGAGATCATTTTAAAAATCCCGTAGGAACTCATCTGTCCAGCAGTTACCTTCCAGAGGACAATCAGAAGCTGCATTGATCACTGCAGGTGTGTTCAGCATCTACAGAGAAGTTAGAATAGTCTGCAGATAGCTGCCCTGGATTGTGGGAAAGTTAATTGTTATTAAAAGGTGATTCTCTCTCTCTCTCTCTCTCTCTCTCTCTCCCAGTGCTTTTCTGGGACTTTATTATGTTTACAAAGTGTCAGAGAAGAGTAAATAAAGTAAAGTAAAGATAATGCCATCTGAAAGGAATTCCAGCTATTCTCCCCCTATACCTCAATTTTCCTCCCCCCTAATAGCTATTATTAGAGGGAGGAAAAGGGAGGTATATGGGGAGACTGCTAGAATAGTGCTGGATAAGACTACGTATTCCAGAGGCCCCAGCGGCAGGAAAGTGACAGTTACAGTTGGGGAAGGAGAAATAACAGTTTTCTGGGAGAGTCCAGGGTGATGGTGAGAGGAGACAGACTTATGTGTGAGGAGGAGAACAATATGGAGGATGATCTGTGAGAAGCCACATATATAATCTAAGTAGCTACCAACAGTAATCTAAATGCACCAACAAAATTATCAGAAAGTTTTATACATCTGGAAGCATAGATTAATACCAGTTAGTTTTGGTAAAATGGCAATGCATCACAGTCTTTTTGAAACATTAATTTTGTGGATACTTTAGCACACATGTTCCAGTAGCTGCACTCTGAAATACACTAGACTATTGAACAAAACTCAAAGTTTCTTTAGCTTTTAAAAAAAATGCTATACTAGGAAAAATGCACCAATGAACTGTCAATTTACAATAAAAGAACATGGGACCCGATCAAGGGCCAGATTTACTAAGCTGCGGGTTTGGAAAAGTGTAGATCAGATCCAATCAAATCAGATTCTAGCTCTCACTTTCCTATTACATACTAGAAAATGTCATCTAGAATCTGATTGGTTGCTATGGGCAACATCTCCACTTTTACTTTCCCGCAGCTTAGTAAATCTGGTCCCTGGACTTCTTGATTAATAAGTTATCTTTTCATACCATGCAACTTTTTTCCAGAATGAGGCTCAAAACTTAATATTTAAAAGCTAAAGGATGGAAAATGTATTCAGCAATAGAAGAGGGTGTTTTCATTCCTAAGTGCCCACTTGCCCTTTAAGAAAGCTTCAATTTTTCTCCTCTTTGTTCAGTGCAATCGTTCATTAGAGGATGATATTCTTATCACGGGTGTGTTTGTAAGCTCTTAGTACCCAAGAGTGCTGCAAAATAAGAGAACTGACAGCAGACAATGGGATGTTTGTTAAAATATATCAAGTTTTATCTAAAATCTGATGTTCTTCTTGGGGCTTTACTTGGCTTATGTCTTATGAAGGAAAATGTGATTGCAAGATATGACAAGCAGGATTCCGGGTTTTACTGCTGCTATATTGGCTCCTATTTTGTTTCCCAGTGACAGGTTTACTGCTGAAATATTGTAATATATCTCACATGGAGATGCAGCAAATGGTTTTGTGTCTGCCGTCAAAGTCTCTCTCAATCCAGCTCGATTAATTTCCATCTGCAGCACACTTATAGAGAGCGTTTTTCTACCTGGTCACTTTTATGTATTGGGTTGGTAACACTTTCCAAATAAGCACTTGCTGGTCCTATTGGTCTATAGTGTGCCTTAGTCAGTAGACTTATGTTGGCATAATAACAACAAGGGGCCGGATCCAGAACTACGTCCGTCTTCCATAGACGGACGTAATTCACTGAACAATAGCTACTGCGCATGCGTAGTAGCTATTGTACGTAATCTGCGTATCGTTTCGATACGTAGATTGCGTATATGCGGCCTTTTAGCTATTGTTCAGTGAATTACGTCCGTCTATGGAAGACGGACGTAGTTCTGGATCCGGCCCCTTGTTGTTATTATGCCAACATAAGTCTACTGACTAAGGCACACTATAGACCAATAGGACCAGCAAGTGCTTATTTGGAAAGTGTTACCAACCCAATACATAAAAGTGACCAGGTAGAAAAACGCTCTCTATAAGTGTGCTGCAGATGGAAATTAATCGAGCTGGATTGAGAGAGACTTTGACGGCAGACACAAAACCATTTGCTGCATCTCCATGTGAGATATATTACAATATTTCAGCAGTAAACCTGTCACTGGGAAACAAAATAGGAGCCAATATAGCAGCAGTAAAACCCGGAATCCTGCTTGTCATATCTTGCAATCACATTTTCCTTCATAAGACATAAGCCAAGTAAAGCCCCAAGAAGAACATCAGATTTTAGATAAAACTTGATATATTTTAACAAACATCCCATTGTCTGCTGTCAGTTCTCTTATTTTGCAGCACTCTTGGGTACTAAGAGCTTACAAACACACCCGTGATAAGAATATCATCCTCTAATGAACGATTGCACTGAACAAAGAGGAGAAAAATTGAAGCTTTCTTAAAGGGCAAGTGGGCACTTAGGAATGAAAACACCCTCTTCTATTGCTGAATACATTTTCCATCCTTTAGCTTTTAAATATTAAGTTTTGAGCCTCATTCTGGAAAAAAGTTGCATGGTATGAAAAGATAACTTATTAATCAAGAAGTCCAGGGACCAGATTTACTAAGCTGCGGGAAAGTAAAATTGGAGATGTTGCCCATAGCAACCAATCAGATTGTAGATGACATTTTCTAGTATGTAATGGGAAAGTGGGAGCTAGAATCTGATTGGTTGCTATGGGCAACATCTCCACTTGAACTTTCCAGCAGCTTAGTAAATTTGGCCTCAGGACTGTGTGGGCAAATATCAGAATCCATCTATCCATTTTTATGAAGTTAGCATCGGACCCACAGTTCCATAAGACAGGCCACTTGCACATTCCGAATGGGTGAGTACCCAGTACGATCGTATTGCGGATGCGCTAGAATGGCAATTGCGCATGGGAAATGCATTAATAACAATACTGAATTACGCAAAGTAAACCATACCGATGGCAGGGTGTTCCATCCCAGCAGGCATAAATGGTG
>WWET01000560.1:314862-333615 GCA_011038615.1 Limnodynastes dumerilii | reverse complement strand
GGTGAGAGTTATTACGCTCCTACAAGGGGGAGTGTCGGGCCAGAGCAGCGATGTTACGCTGAGCGCTACAGCGCTCAGTGTAATATCGTAGCTCTGGATCAGGCCCAAGGGCTCCAAGTTGGTCAATCTACCTACACCCACAGTAGATACACACCCTTATGAGGCCTCTGCACAAGGCAGGAAGCAGGCCCGTCAATGCCAAGCTCCGCCCCTGGATGAATCTGATTGCCACAGCATTCTACCACTAATCACCACTGCACTGCCTCTCACTATTGGGAACGGGTAAATAGATACTGGCACCCAATAGTCATTTTCTCATTTCAGAATATTTCGAACAATGATACAGTCGCCATTCAGCTGGCGATTGTATCGTGTTTAAAATAGGACCACGGTCTAAGTGCGATACAGACAGAATATAGAATTATGTAACATTTTGTGCTTAAAATATGTATATAATTTCCGTTTCAACCTTAACCGCCCACAGCTTA
Organism: Limnodynastes dumerilii; assembly: GCA_011038615.1. Taxonomy (NCBI): domain Eukaryota; kingdom Metazoa; phylum Chordata; class Amphibia; order Anura; family Limnodynastidae; genus Limnodynastes; species Limnodynastes dumerilii. The sequence continues at coordinate 333,127 of WWET01000560.1, read as the reverse complement.
TATTTTGAGGACAGCGCCAGTCTCTTTTCAACTTTTTTTGAAATGTTTTCTATTCAATAAAACTATTGTTATAAAAAAAGTAACATTTTAAAAGAGGATAATTAAACCTCCCATTATTGTAAGAACAACATAAGGACAATGTTAATTAAAATAATTAAAACGGCTAAAAAAATAATTCCATTATCATGCGTTCTAAAAGGAGAAGATAAGAGAAAATTGTGTAATTGTTACAAGGATATGGCAGATATTATGTGTCCTAGCGCAGAAATAGCACGCTGACCTTTAAGAGAAAGTGCTTCTGCTGCCCACATAAGATACTTCAAAAATACTGCAAGCTATTTCGCACCTCCCCAGCTCGAGGCTGGATTACTCTATGGCGGCGATCAGGGTGCGACGGACTCCCTAATATAAGACTTTATCAACAAAGTAACTGTGTTCCTTTAGGAACATTTACATAAAAACATGCGCTGTAACAAACAGATTCTATCAGTCAATATCTGATTTACAATAACTATTTATTTCTGAAGAATTAACCAAAGCAAAAAAGTATAACATAATATAGTTTTGAGATAGTGGCCTGATATGACCAGTTACATTGCTTGAAGTACAAGCTTTTATAGCAACATAGAAAGTGAGGGAAGGTAAGAGCCACATGGCCCATCCAATCTGCTCATTTGTTTATTTAAAACTAAACTGACCCTAAACCCTCAATTTAGTGTAAGATTTATGATATCCTTATATTTATCCCAAGCATATTAACACTGTTCTACTGTGTTACCTCCCTGCAGCCTGACCCTAAGACTCCCTTCCCTGCAGCCTGACCCTAAGACTCCCTTCCCTGCAGCCTGACCCAAAGACTCCCCTCCCCGTAGCCTAAACCCAAGAGTCCCCTTATACACTAACTTGTCCAGTGTGGCGGCGGGTCTGTGGTGGGTGCCGGGTTTCAGAAATGATTCAGTATGCCGAAAAATTACTTACCTACTTATTAGGAGAATATTCTAATTAGTGATATTTTCGAAATACAGACAGCTAAAAATGTACTTTCAGTTGTCTGTATTTCGGAAATATAATTTTTTTATGGGGACGCGTCCCCTGAATCCATACATAGGACTCTCATTCCAGTTAGTTCATTTGATCATTTTAACTATTGCAATTGCTTTAAGACCGGCATCTAATCTATTTTTAAATCCATCTAGGGACTTGGCCCGGACAATGTCTCTGGGCAGTGTATAACTACATGGTAATAATCATAATAAAATCTGACAAATTCCTTTCATTTGGCCCTTTCTCAGCTCTGCTTACATACTGCTTAGGAAGAAAGAACGCTTCCTTGACGATGCGTATTCAGGAAGCATTAAAATTAGAAAGCTCTGGTGCGTGGTATTTGAGGTCATCTGTTTCTTGTCAGGCTGCTGCGATGAGCATATTACAACAAAAGACATGCCAAGTGTCTGATTAGCGTGTACATGCCAAGAGGCGCGCATACCTCTGAGAGTCACATGATAGTGACATCATCACTATCTGACTGATGGCAGAGACATGTGTGCTGGAGAGTAATATCACAGCGGCAATGCTGCCCGCCACCAGTAATAATTCTGGGAACTTAGTCAAATGCCATAGTAGTAGAAGTCAGTAGGACTATGGGAACAGAGAAAGGAGCCTGCAGCAGTAATAGTCAACTCTGGGACTTGGCGTTTTTAAAATGACTGCTAAAAATTCTATTATATCCTTTCTAAAGGAATAAAAAAATGGCTCACAAGTCAGGTCTGTGGACCGCAATCTAACGTACAATTTTCCTCTTATTTTTCTGCGCTGTGATTGGAATGTGTTTCGGAAAATACAGACTTAAAAGCAATGACACTGACAGATCCAGACAAGGGGCTGAATTCTGCTTCCAAATGAACGTGACTTGGTATTACACTGTACGGTACAAGCATACCAATACTCTGCATGGTGATCCAGAGAACCAAACCACCACCCCTTTACATAGGCACGACTTGGAAAACTTAAGGTGAGGTATGGCCTTCGGAAGTCTGTCAGTGCAAGGATAGTGGTTCAGTCTGATCATAGGGTTGTGCTGATATTGCAGCCCTTTGAACGTGGATCCCCCAAATATCTGCTACCCATAGATCTTTTAAAAATCGGACCTCTGTACCCAGTATGATGTGTTTAAATATTTAAGAGAAAAAAACAAAAAACAAGGGACCAGATTTACTAAGCTGCGGGTTTGCGAGATGTTGCCTATAGCAACCAATCAGATTCTAGCTGACATTCTCTAGTATGTAATAGGAAAGTAAGAGCTATAATCTGATTGGTTGCTATGGGCAACATCTCCGCTTAGTAAATCTGGCCCCAGGTATTTGTTGAAAGAAATTATTGTAAGCTCTGTTAATAGAACAAATTTTTATATTGACTAAAACAAAAAGAAATATAGGTTTGACAGCTCGGGCAATAAATATTTTCTCTAAAATGTTTATTTCAGCCGGAACAGCAGATTCCGGACGAGGTGTTACGGCTACTAAAGGTTAGTTTTCGGTAATTGTCTATTTCTGGCCAAGATATGCACTTTATTTATTTTACTGTGTTTAAACTGGTCTTAAAGCCAATAAAGTCCTTTCCCTCACAAATAGTCTTGGAGCCATTTATATAACATAAATGAAAGGTCTAACGATAAACTGTTTTCTTTCCTTTTAAAAGCTTCTAACTGACCGTTAAGGGCAGAAAAATAATCTATTGTTCTGCGATAATTTTCATGAATGTCTTAAACTGGCCGCACACTGGGTCGATTATCGGCACCATGCACTTCTCCTGCTGGGACCGATAATCATAGCAGAAGATTCAGGCACTTAAAGAACAGGGAAACATTCAGTAAGCTGATTGGCTACCTTAAATTAAATTATTTTAATTATTAAATTTAAATTATCGGGCGCAATCAAACATGCCAAAAGACCAAATAATCCTACCAGAGGTGCGATTATCTGGCATTTTTAAAAGCTGAGTTGTGGTAATGACTCAATGCTGTATTTTGATGGTGGCACCTTCACTGCCGAAATTCAGATCATCAGACTGGCAAATCACCTCCATCAGAAGAGTCATTGCCCTTGGGTATTGATGGCTGGGGTGTAGTTTTGCCAGTATGAAAGTTTGTTATGTGGTAGTCTCCATTTTTGGACAGCGGCGGTGTTGCAACTCCCGGAGCTGCAAAGATTTCTCCGATGATGGGTAAACACAAACGGGTCAAAATAGATACCTGTTTCCAATAGCAATTTTCTAGGTGCCGATCATTTTTGCAACGATACAACCCACTGTTCAGCTGGCGGCTGTATAAGTGGCAAACTGCGTCCCGATGGCTAAGAAGGATTTCGATCTATTGCCACAGATTCTGGTGCATCTCTGAGTATGTAAAGAGATGACATTTACGCAAAACTCTGAAGTTTGTTTCCGGACCATTGTCCCCCAATAAGTATCCCTAGATTTGACAGGAAATTGTGGCACGAATTACAAGATGTAGGAATGATTTATGTATTATGCGGGAATAAATGGAGACAATTTCTGATACTGAAAACAGGCGACATCTGAATGTGTAACCATGTAAAGTAAAGAATGATTGATGTGGTATATGACGGATGAAAAGATAAAATGATAACAGGTTTAACTATCCTACAAATTACCTGTATTATGGCTTGTCTTGTGAATGGATACATAATTGCCTCTTCAACGTTTATTCAGAATCGTGTCTTCCATTACCATAAATGAGTGACACGCTCTGATGTGATTTACGCTTTAACTACATGTTTTGCGCTGTACTGGGCACTTAAGACAACTTGTTCCACGCAGGAAAAAGACAAGAGCAGTATGGCAGAATGAACGGTCTTGGCGATCTATGTCTCGTATAGACGTCATGAGAATATGATGGTGATGATTAAGGATAAGATACAATGTGTTGGCACCCACAATGCTTAGAGGCATGTCAATGCTAAATATGGCCTTGAAGAGCATACCATGAAATTTAGTTGGAGGGGCAATAAGGCAGATTTGAAATGAAGTCTTGAAATGAAAGCTCCAGGGCTAGTTTTACTAAACTGTGGGAAAAGAAAAGTGGAGATGTTGCCCATAGCAACCAATGAGATTCTGGCTCTCACTTTACTGTTATATGCTAGAGAATGTCAGCTAGAATCTGATTGGCTATGGGCAACATTTCCACTGTCATTTCCTTTTCAGCAGTAAAGTAAATCTAGCTCCTAGAGAAGAGCCACTGGAAACAACACCTGGAGTAATGAATATTAACCTTTTTTGGTTAGTATTAACAGACCCTCCAACATGACCCATTCCATTAGGTACAATATACTCTGCACCTGAGCTTCCAACTGTCACTCACCTGCTGAGTTGTTATTTAAAAAACTATTAGTCTCTCCAACAACAAAGGTTTAGGGTTAGGCTGCAGGGAACGACGACTGAGGGCTAGGGAGTGGGTTGGGGATAGAATACTTACTTACCTTTCGAAGCACAGTGTTCGGTGCTCCGGGGATCAATTGTTATGCCTCATCGAGGCCTAAGCAATCGATAGCAGAACTGGCTGGGAGCGAACGGCCCTATCGAAATAGGGCCTTTCACAACGGGGACCCACACTCGTGCTTCTGCACCTCGGTGTGCTGCAGTCTGTTCTCAGCTCCCCAGCTTAGTGGTTAGGATTATGGATATCGTAAGAGTGAACAAATATGTTTGCATTACGCTATTCAATAAGACAGGAGTCTCGGTAATGACTATGTCTGATCGAAAGAGACATTCGGTGAATGCTGCTTGCATTTTAGTAGCGGCAATGGTCGCTTTCGAAATTGGCAGGCAGGTAAGCCTCTTGGGTGACACCAAGAGCGGTGTCACCTAAGCACTCTTGGCAGCTCTTGTGGACTAAACAAAGTCTAAGTTTTCCGTTTATAAAAATATGATAGTCCTTGTAATTTTCAGCCAAAGGCATTGTAATATAGTACTTGTATAAGAGTTCTTGTATAAGAACCGTTCGGCACTTACATTCTACCAACAAAAGAAAAACGTTTTTGTTTCTTGCCATGGAATTTGCTTCCGTTTGAAGGCCGCGTATGTTTACACAACCACTTTAAAAAGCAATAAAATTATATTAGTCCTCGCTAAGAAATTAGGCTCTAGTTCAAATGCTTAAAAATCATATTACCAAGAGCTTTTAAAACAAATATATGGGAAACTGAATAGGCTTTTGGCAACTAAAACAAGTATATTAATTTTCCCCTCAATATGCTTGTTTGTGTGATGGTGTGGTCATTAATATCTGTCAGGAAAAATCCTGCTCCCATTCAGAGGGAAACAAGAAAATGATAATGTTTAAGAATGAATTATTATAAAGATATATTATTAGGTCACAAATAAAAGAGGCAAACAGATGTTTAGAATCTGTTGGGGATGTCTTAGCTTTATTGGATTATTAGAGAAAAGAAACCGTCACTGAGGCTTGAGGTATAAATTAATTTATACATGATATTTGGGAAAGGTAAATTAATTTGTTTTTCCTCATAGCTTTGCTGGGGTGGAGGACTAATCATAACAGTGAAGACACAGAGGGGGTACAGAGGTGTATGAGAGAGCCAATCATAATGGAGGGACAGAGGGGGTACAGGGGTATGCTCAAGGACCAACCATAATGATTAAGGGACAGAAGGGGTACAGAGGTGTGTGAGAAAAGCAATCGTAATGGTAGAGACACGGAGGGGATACAGAGGTGTGCAAAAGAGCCAATCATAATGGTCGATGGACAGAGAGAGGAACAGAAGTTTGCTAGAGAGCCAATCATATGATGAAGGGACAGAGGGAGTACAGAGGTGTGTGAGAAAACCAATCGTAATGGTAGAGACACGGAGGGGATACAGAGGTGTGCAAAATAGCCAATCATAATGATGGAGGGAAAGAGGGGGCACAGAGGTGTGCTAGAGAAGCAATTCTAATGGTGAACGGACAGAGGGGGTACAGAAGTGTATTAGAGAGCCAATCTTAATGGTGAAGGCACAAGAACAAATGCAAGGGGTGCAGAACCAATCCTTACAACGGAGGCACAGGGGGGAGGCGGCTTGAGCAGAAGAACCAATGGGAGGTGTAGGGGAGAAATGGGAGGAGCTATAACAATAGTTATAGAAGAGGGAAGGCAACTGTGTAGGAGGGCCAATAACAAACTTTTCCAGTCTGTCACAGTCAGATATACAGATTCCTCCTGTCTGTGTCACACAGCATATTAAAGTACATGCAATCATAAGAATATAAGAGTCAATTTGTACAAGTAAACGGTAAGAGTTGCATCAAAATAAAGCGTAATTGCTGTTACGGCAATGGCTATTTTGAATGGCTGAATCATTGCAGACAGGATTCAAATTCAGAAATGTTAATTTCGGCAGTGATATAATGCTGAAAGATCTAAACTGGGCAACCCGACATTTACTCCCTCTGATATCTGCTGTGACAGCTCCTGTTCTCGGCACCTGATTTACCTGTGCTGAATGCTGGAAGGCAAAACTACACCTCACCAAAACAACGCTTAATAACTCCCTTTAGCTGCTGGGAGACCTAAAGGGGCAGTCTAGCACCTCACAGCACAAGGAGCGTGGCCAATCCCCCCATCATGACATGCCCATTGCCCATCATGATGCCACTAGACCACGATCTTGGAACCTTGAATTTTGGTAAGCACGTGTCCCTATGGGCTGCATTTGGATAAGGGGCCTGATGCTGGATCTGGAGCGACGCCTAACGGGGCATCAATCCAGATCCGGATGCCTAATCCCTGCAAAGGAAGGGGAGGGGGGGGCGGGATAGGCATGCAGATGATGGAGAGTGGGTGACGGTAGGCTCATCCACACGGAGGTGCGTTTGGATGGACACGGAACTTAAGATAGGGCTCTGGTCTGTACGTGAGAGAGGAGTGACACGGGGGATCACTTCCCTCTTACAGACCTCCGGGAACATACACTGAGGTCTGGACCGGGTCCTTAGTTATTTACATGTTGGGGCAGCAGGGCTGAGGTCATGAGTTTGATTCTCGGACTAGGCCTTATCTGTGTGGAGTTTGCATGTTCTCCCCGTGTCTGTGTGGGTTTCTTCCCGTTGCTCTGGTTCCCTCCCACACTCCAACAACATGCTGAAAGGTCAATTGGCTGCTGAATAAAGTATCCCTAGTCTGTATGTGTATGGATGTGTTAGGAAACTTAGAGTATAGCTCCAATGGGTCAAGAACTGATCTGATGGTGTTGTATAAAAACTTGTTCATAAATAATAATAAATACATGTGGCTCAATCCTCTCCCTCTTCACCCCTAGGTTATGAGTAACATGGAAGCTGATAAGACAACACCATGGAAAGGCAATAAGTCAGCCAGCAAGAGCATCGGCAGGTAACACACCCACAGGTCATGGTGGAGGCTAAAGTAAGATCGGTCTGGTACGCCTTTGTTTTTTGATCGAGAGTAAAAAATCTTCCAAGCTTCCAAATTCATTATTTGTGGCCCGGCAGCAGTTCACAAGCATCACAGAATATTTTCCGTAGGCGGAAATATTTTATCGTTGTTACAAATACACTTTCAATTTAAAATACCGTTCTCTGTGAATTTTAAGCAAGGTAAGAAAAAAAAAAACCAAAGCAACATTTGCATTCAACATGTCCTAGTTCTTACAACGTGGATTCTCTAATCACTAGGCATAGGAGAGAAACCACGCCGGAGATTCTATAATGAGAAGCAAAGCCTATTGTTCCAAGATCAACGTCATGTATCCTTAGGCAAGACAATCTATCTCCCTGTGTTTCAGATAACAAAAAATTATATTGCATCTCTGCTGGGCCTGGCCGTAGAATGCTATAGACCACATTGCGCTAGATACACAGTTTAACAGAAGGCTTCTATTAAATACAACACTGAAAGAAAAATGAAATAAGTTGGCTTCAGAAGAATTATTTCGTTAAAGATCTGAATAGAAAAGAGCGAGGTTCTTAATTAGATAGAGGTAGATGCCGTAAATAGTATTTTTTTTTTTAAATGAATGTTGGTTTCCCTTTCTGTAAAATAGACCGTACAGCATAACAAAATAACCCATACACTCAACTTGCACATAGTGGCCCCGATTCAGAAATAAGGATCAGATCCATTTTCTTTTTTTTTTTTATTGAGTTTTTCATTTTAACAGGTTAACATGACATGTGCATTTCATTATTAAAAAAAAAGATTTTCATGTAATGAAATGAATGGACATTAGTTACTATATATTTGACAATTTTTCAATAGGAAAAAATATCCATTTTACATTCAACTCTGCTGAATGAAAGAACATGTAATACATTTACATCCATATTTATAACATGTATTAGTAATACATGAATTTAATTTAGTAACAAAAAGAAATATTAAAATGAAGATTAGATTTGCAAGTAAGGGAGATCAAAATTATGGGTAATCCTATCAGCGGAGATTGAAAACTACTTGGTACTACTCCATGCCATAAGATAGGACTTGGATATCTTACCATTAGCAAATATTTTGTTATATTCAGCTACATAGTAAACGTATATGTATATTAAATAGTCGTAAAATATAGATATAATCAAATAGTTGGTACAGTGTCATATTGTTTTTAAATTTTAAAAGAAGAAAGCTATAAATATAGCTGGTAAATATTGCTATAATTAGGGTGGTAGATATTGAAAATAAAAAATAGATGGAGAGGACGGGTGGCAGATCGTCCAAGGAAAAAAGAAAGAGGAATAAGATGAACGTTAGGTCTATCAGGTAAAATAAGGAAGATCAGATCCATTTTCACGTGGAGTTGCGTGCGTATTTTTAGGATCGGATGAACCGCGCAGGCGTAGTAACTTTATTTACGTAAGTTATGTAGAATATACGCACATAAGTGCTTTAGGCACGTACGTGTGAATTTAGGCAGGTACGCGTGAATCGTACTTGGGGACATACGTTGAGCGGGGTTGAATTCCGTACGTGCAAAGTTACGTGCGAGTGGGCGGGGGAGGCATTTAAATGGGCATTTGAGGGCGCGGTTACATAGATACGCACCGTCGCACCTTGAAGTACGCCCATAACTACACACGTAGACATAAAGGTGCCCTATGGCACTCGTAAGTCAAAGACAACCCGTCAATGTGAGGGGAGGGTCAGGGGTGTGGCCTTGCTACGTACGTGCATATAATTGTGTACTTATAAAACGGATCTCTGAATACGGCCCTAAGTCTGTAAGGGACGCAGATCCATGCGGAGAAGTTAAGGTAAGGTTCTGGACACGCGAGTCCTTCCGAAAGAGGGGAGTGCCAGGGCCACGCACTTTCCTCTTCCGCACCTAGTTACAGATCTTTGTGCGCACATATGTCATGCGGAGATCTGAATCAGGTCCAGTCAGTACAGGATCAGCCAAGACAAATGGTCCTCTAGTGACTCATTTGGCCCTTTTGTAGTTGACCCTTGAACCCTATTGGCTATTTAGTATGACAATTGAACCCTATTTGTTATTTAAATTGGGAGCATGCATGAGTAAAGCTGGCCATACACTGGGTCGATTATCGATCCCAGATTGGGGTGTCCCGATAATCGGGATGATTTCCCGCCAGTGAGATGACCTGTTATCGGCACCATACACCTCTCCTGCTGGGACAATAATCCTAGCAGGAGAGGGAGGCACTTAAACAATAGGGAGCCATTCAGTAACCTGATTGGCTCCCTTAAATTATCGGGCACCAAAATTAATCACATCCACTAATTAATAATTGAGCCGATAATCACTCCAGTGTACGGCCAGCTTAACAATTTAGCTGGACAAATGGAGAAATCTTATCATTCACTGGAAATAATTCCATGCTATTGTTTTATACGGGTAAGATTCCAGCCAAGCAATGGAATATTTATACAATTTAAACCACTAATAGGCTGATCCAGAGGCAGAACTAGCGAGTTGTGGGCCCAGGTGCAAAAAAAATATGCTTTGGCCCTGCTGATATCCCAGGTAACCCGGTGGGGAGCTTCGGTGGTGCGGATGAAGGCTGTGGGCCCCTGTATCACTATGGGTCCCGGTGCTGCTGCAGCTGTTGTACCAATGGTAGTTCCGCACCTGAAGGGGCTGATCCAGAGGCCGGTATGTTAAATACGGTACATGTACAAAGCATCTCAGTTCATTGCAGCTACTTGACCAAGTGCAAATATTACACTGAGGTGTATACTGTAAATGGAGATTATGAGTAGTGACAGTGCTTCAGTCTTAAAGTGAATGCACTTCTACAATATCTCCCCCATTACATGCATCATTCTGGACACTTACATATCCAGAACCCTGCCTTATAATCTCTGCATGCGTCAGAATGCATATCCGTGCTGACCTGCGTTCCGCCGCCCACTTACCGTCATCTTCATGCATGTATGGAAATCTTATTGTACGGAACTGAGTTCCGTGTGACAGGAGCTCCATTGCGGAACATCTGTTTGTGTGCATACGCGCTGCCAGTAAATCACCCGACCCCTGCAAACAGTTTGCGGAAGCTTTTTATTGGACACACTTACTTGAGCACGCCATTAGTGTACATAGACTACATGCCTCGACCTCTTCCCTTCCCCAACACACCCATCGGAATTCTAGCTATTGGATCTAAACAAGGCGTGATTGCGTGGAGATAATTTAAGGGGGCGCAGTGCTTAATCACATGAGCTGTCGTACGCCAATAACATTTCACAGTTTATTAATACTCAGGATAAAAGACAAGATGCAATGGTACAAGTCTGGACAACCTGTGGCTCTCCAGGTATTGTGAAACTACGAGTACCAGCATGCTTTGTCAGGTATCAGCTTTGCCTGTGCAGGTAAAGCATGCTGGGAATCTTAGTTTCACAACATCTGCAGAAGCACAGGATAGCCAGGCTTGCAATAGCAGAAAGTCGTTTTTTTTCCATGTATGTGGCTGTGCATTGCAGTAGCAGGCAGGCAGAGCTGGCCCGTCAAGCTCCAGCCTAACACAGTGCCCCTCTGGATCATGTACACTAATATTTATCTTGCCAGCTGTGATTGACAGATGTCGACTAAATATAAACTGGCAGAGCCGGCGTTCCACCCTCCCGCTCAGGCCGCCATGGGGCTTAGTGTTGTTGAGCCAAATCTAGGCAAATTGATTCCTTCTAAACCCTTATTCTGCAGAGGCCAATGGATTAACCCTTTCATCGTGCGCTCCTGGAGGCTGACCCAGAGGGAGAGGTGCAAATCAGAACCAGGACAAACCACGGTCCAGATTCACAGTAACGTACAGATATGGTACGTAGATAGCATAAATAAGCTACCATGCATGCGTCGTAGCTCAGTTCTTTAAACAACGTACGTAAGATGAAAACTACGTATTTGTGAATCTGGACCCACGTTATAATGTAAGGGATGCAAATTCTAATGGGTTTAGGGAAAATACTAAGCTGATTTTGCTAATTGCACAGTAAGTACTTTAGTACTTCTTTTAAGTAAGAAGTAAGAAGTTTGAACTCTAATTTAGAGTTCAGCTACAAAACATCAGCTGCCAATTCATTCTAATGGCACATTTTAAAATGTCTTGGTTTTAATAAGATGCTGTTTTGCTCCTCTTTTTTCTGTTACACCTAAATTGGGGTCTGCCTTATGGGATGTAGCTGCCGCCCATTTTCGACACTGACCCAAAAAGCTTAATTGCAGCTATATCAAAGCCGACACCTTTTTAATGAAGAATATTTAAATTCTGAAATGGGCACAATGCACCCGTTCTGCTTAGGGTTAGGTTGTAGGATAGGGAGGCTTAGGGTTAGGCTGCGCAGAGGGGAGGGTTAGGGTTAGGCTGTGGGACAAGGAAGGTTAGGGTTAGGCTTACAGACAGGGAAGGGTAAGCTTAGACTGTGGAGAGAGGAGGGTGTTGGTTAGAGGAGGCTTAAGGTTCGGTTGCAGAACAGGGAAGGTTAGGGTTAGGCTGCAGGACAGCGTTTAGGTTAGGGGAGGGTTAAATTTAGAAAGGGATGGTTAGGATTAGGAACAAGAAAATGTATCTGTCGCAGTTTGGGGTTTGTAGAGACAGCAGTCACAGGAACGCCGCTTTCTCTCCGGAAACTGCTGAAAACCGACACCACTCATCACTTTATTGCTGCAAAGCGATCTGCCCAAATTCAAATCATTAAAGCAGCGAACTACACCCCAGCCCAACAGTGTTCGCCATGACATGATGGACGCCATACTTTTGGTTCTGTCGGGAACAAAGAAACTTTTCTAATGTTAATTATAATTTGCATCTGGCAAGTGTGAGATTGGTTATTACAGGGTATAATTACAATATGTTTGGATGCTACACAGGAGTAATAGGCCCACGGACTTTCATCTGTCCTCCTTTATTAATCACACGCTCTGGGCTTTACAGCAGTCTGTTCCTAGTCCACATATGGAGGAGTTTATAAAATAGATACCAAGCAATATGGGTAGTTTGAGTAGAACGAGTCTTCTTTAGACAGCTACACAGTAGTCGAGATCTACAATAATCTCTGGAGAAGGCATCGGCATACAAAAACCCAGATTGCACATAGGAGCAGCCAATTAAACAGAACACAAGCACTTATTGGTGATAGGGGGAGGATGCTTATTGGGTAACAGCTCAACTGGTTGAACATTTTTTTACTTTACATGCTACCATTTATCAAGGTCATTGGTGGTGTCAATGAAAAACCAACATCATTTAAACCCCACTTATAAAAGTCTATTTATAAAGTTTCTTTGCAACACTGACTGACTGGGACCAGAATTTCAATTCTGATAACGGATCCCCCATGTGCCCAGCCTTCATTGCTCACACAGAGTTACAAGGGCAGCCTGGATAGGTGGAGGCAGGGCAGGGATTGAGGGACATGCGGGCCTGGAGATGAAAATTATCAACTATATAGCAGGCCCGGCCAACCTGTGGCTCTCCAGGTATTGCAAAACTACGAGTCCCAGCATGCTTTGACTGCAAAGGCATAACTAATTGCTTACAAAACATGCTGGGAGTCGTAGTTTCACAACACCTGGAGAGCCACAGGTTGGCCAGGGCTTCTATATAGTATGCTTTGGAGGAGGATGTCAGTCCCTGCATCTGCCTGGTGTGGGACCTATTTTCAAATGAAGGCCTGGGTCTGTAGTAACATTAGCCCCTTTGCTAATCTGGCTCTGGAAGTCGGCGTGTGTAAGACACACCTACTTTATACAGTAGAATTTGCATACCCCCCCCTCCCACAAGCACTTGCACCAATCCTGCCTTTAGAAACTCTTCGGAAAGATAAAAAGTACAGACGTCTGGATCTCGAGGATCAAAATGTGTAATGAAGCCCCACAGGGAATAAAAAACTGCGATTGGAAAACGCCCACTTTCCAGAAGTCTGTATCTGGCTCATTGTTCCGGTACCAGTGGATAGCCTGCCAAGGACAGCATGCACCAATATGTATAGCCCAAGGACCTGGGACAGGAGGTGTGGCTATCCAATCATTTAGTGGCTAGTAAAAAGGGTTGTGGCCATTCACAGGGACATTTTATAATAAACAAGATAGAAAAAATGGATACCAGAGATTGTAACTTTAAGAACTATTACTGAAATTAATATTGTAATAATTAGGACACTGCAGAGGTCACTTCTTATAATCTGTGACTGGTGGCCATTCATAAAAGAAAACACTGACAGAAAGTACCAATCCTTAATTCATAGTAGCAATAACTGAACACAGTATTCGTTAATGCAGGGCATTAAGCTTGATGTAAGCTCCATGCTGATTGGTAGCTTTATTTAAGCACCTGCTCGCGTTCTCCAGTGCTATAACTCACATTTATACATTATAATGATGTTATTCTCTCTCACATACAAGCTTTGGCTTTAGGATATAAGATAACGTTATAAGCTTGCAGAGTGCTTTTAATTAGTCATTAGCTCTGCTAATAACATGAGGTAATTATCTGAGACATTTCAGCACATTAAAAACGGGGGTTTATCAACTTTATATTTCTTCCATGCCTGTAGGTATTGGCATGGCACGTCACCAGCTAGGAAAAATAGCCATATGACTAGTGGGACTATTTTAGTCACTGAATCCTGCGGAATCCTTAACATGCGTTGTACTGACTCACTTATCCCAGTACATTGTATAGCAACAAATGTTTGCAGGGACAGGTATGTAACAAACCTTCCTCTGTTATATAGGGTTTGGTTTGCCACTTAAGCAGGCTTTTCTTTAAAAAGAGCCCTGAGTTTGGAGTTTGTATTGACTTGTGTTTCCAAACTATAATGTTATAATGTATAATAGGCACAATGGGGCCATAATGACACGATTCACACGTATCCCATTATCAAACCGCCATTCCAATAAGGTAGATGCTCCAACATGGCCCCTTCCATTAGGTACAGAATACTCCGCTCCTGAGCTTCCAACTGTCACTCACTCACCTAGTATTAAATAACTTCCTGATGTTTGGTGCAGGTGGTTACCATAGTAACAGAGAGATGGAACAGAGCATTTTGTCCTAACGGAATTTGTCATGTTGGAAGGTCTGTAGATGGAGTCTAGCAGTGTCCATTTAGATATTGGACCTGATCCAGATGTCTGTGTGTTTTCCATACGAGTGGAGATCTGGGGCCAGATTTACTAAGCTGTAGGTTTGGAAATGTGGAGATGTTGCCTATAGTAACCAATCAGATTCTAGCTGACAATCTCTAGCATGTAATAGGAAAGTGAGAGCTAGAATCTGATTGGTTGCTAGGAGCAACATCAGCACTTTTCCAAACCTGCATCTTAGTAAATCTGGCTCCTGGAGTTGGCATGGAAGAATGGAGTGCACTCCACTGTCACACCCCTCTCTCATGCGGAGTTCTGGACACATACGTGCCAAAAGCTCCTCCTTAACTTCCCAGCACGGAAGTGCGTCTGTCCGTCCATCGCAGATCCAAGTGAAATTGAAAAAAAAAAGAACAATGCAATTGCTTGTTGCTATGGGTTACGTCACATTGCCCTGTCATACTAATCAGCAGTTCCTGTCTTTCCCTTTTTCTTTCAAAGTGCTAAAACTCTAAATATCCAATAAGAAACAATTAGTCAACGCATCAATCCACGGATATAAGAGACACGCAAAGACAATTTACATATTAACCAGGACACTATTCTAGGAATAGCCCTCTGGCTGAAATTTCACCACCTGGGCTATTTACGCAGTAAGCTTCTAAGCTTCCCCTGGTGACATAATCACTGCTGAAAGAGATTAACCTATTGGACGACAACGTATAAGGTCATCAGAAAATGAGACTCTCTTGTGTTGAAGACAGTCATTTGGCCATCTCGTCTCCTCTGGGTCGTATATCAATACAGTCGTCCCAGTGGCTGCACAGCATCTCTCTTTGATGCTTATGGCGAGCGCTCTGCCCGCTGGCACAATATACCATCTATTTTCAGTTTATGACATAAAGTCTCTGTAGAATCCTGGTGTCCAGTGAACTCCAACAAAGATCAAAGAGCTAAAGGGATCGTTACGTTAAAACTTTCTTTTGAAGGAAAATAAAACATCCTTTTAACGAGTAGAGCGGACGTTTGCCAGGGATACGTCTATAACAAAGGTTACGGAAGCTGGCGCACATATATATTTTTATATGTGTATATAAATATAGAACGCCAACATACTTTCTTTGTAAGCAGCACCATGCACACGAGCTTTCAACTTCTGTCAAACATAAGAGTCTCGACTGGGAAAATACTAATTACAGAGGTTGATTTTTTTTTTTACTTCTCTATAAAAATGCCCTTTTTGCCACTGTGATAATAAGTATTATTTCTTCTCTTAAATGAAGTTATTTCACAATAAGACATTTTTAAGAGCAAGTTAGACGGCAGCAAGCAGACTTAACGTGCCTCCTAAATGAGAAGAAATGTATACCTTCGTTAATCCGGCACACCAGGCACTTGGTAAATGATGAGGCTTATTCTCTACTGCTGCCTGTTACAGGAGGTACGGAAAACGTCCATCGCAGACCACAGCTGTTTAAACCCCTCAAGTGAACGTGGGAAGATCATAATACTGCAAAGCACGGACAATCCTCCTTCCATCCACACTCACACATTTGGGCCATGGTGGGACTTGAGGCCACAAATTGCGTCATTAAGCCCCATCCCACTGTTTAATGTTGTTATAGCACCGCAAAGCAAGATGGCGGGTCTTAACGGAGCATGGAATATGGGTTCCATCTTTCGGATTCTGAGTTATGTATAGTGTGAAGCATGGACCAAAAACATTCCTGCCCCAATAATTTGACTGGTGATGGGCTATTCCCGCTCCTATTAAGAAAGGCATAGGGAGGAGCGAAGGCGGAACTGATTATAAGGTAGTGTGTGATGTGATCTAACGCTGTGGTCACTGGGAAACTTGCATGGTTTGTGGTCAAGATATAATTCCTCCCCTCCCCTGGGATGTGATGAAACCTTGCAGCATTTTACCCACATGCATTCACTTTTGAGTGTAACATTGTCTACAGGCCTCATGCTAACACTTAGGGCCGCCACCAGAAATTGAGGGACCCAGGACATGGGCTGCAGCTATTTATGTGATGTCACCCATGATGTCACATATAGGTAGAGTGCCGCTAACCTGCAATTATGATTTAAAGGAAAGTCCTTTTCTGCATATTGACCCGCTGATGCGCAGCCTGGTACTGCTCTCTTGCTTCAAGTATCGGCAGTAGGATAGCACCGATACCTGCTACTGGAGAGCTAAGGGGAGTTATCCGCAGGCATGTCTCTCTTTGAGCCCGGCAATCCCCGTGGGAGGCCCTGCTACCACTAGACAGGTGTAAGCAGCAGCCTAGGGCCCAGGCCTGGGGGAAAAGGAGGATGGCATGAGGCTCATACACCCTAATCCTGGTGGCCGCTATGGAACACACAAGCCGCCGCTCAGATAATCCCTGCAGCGGGGCTTAATTGTACTGCTTAGTACATAACAGCTGAGCGGGTAATATAAACATGACCACAGAAAATCAGCTGATTTGTACTACACGGAAGCCGCGGCCAGAGGAAGGGGAGATGATGGCCCAAGGTCTGCCTGGGGTGCCCAGAGACCTACCACCAGTCCCGATTGGCTATCACTTTCTGGAATTGTGATGGGTAAATATTATTGGCTAATAGGAGCAACATTTCCACTTTTCCTTTGAAGAAGTTTCAGAAAATATTTTTTATGTGTTTTATTTCATAGAAATAGTATTCTGCTGCTAAGCTGTCATCCCTCCCTGTTGTATAAGTATAATCTTCACAATGCAAAAAAAAAGGTAGCTGTCAATGTTTGCAGACAAGCTGAACAGGGCTGAAAAACAACGCATACATATGTTATTAGCATAATGAACATGGAGTACATGAAAGTAAAGAGCACATCTAGTGCAAATCATTATCTGCGAATCACTGGAGAGGAAAATTAGAGGAAAGCACAATATTTATTGTTGATATATATTATATAATATAATGAGAGAGAGAATTCATTAGAAGAGCCTTCAGCAAAAACACAAACGCAACCCCCCACATTCAATTATCTAGAGAATCCGGCATAAAGTCTGTATTAACAATGTAACTCCATGGCACCTCTGGGATTTAAGAATCAAGCACTCGCAAGGGAACATTGAAAGATTACTATGTAAATACAAAATGTAGACCAGATCCAGAGTATGGAGAGAAGAGGAAACCAGATGGAAGGTTACACCTGGGCAAAACCATGCTGAATTGCATCAAATTCGGAATATTCTTTGCATGCAGGGAGAATATTTTGATTATTGCACACAGATACTCATTAGCTTTACTTTCAAACTAAAGTTGTGCCCAGTTAAACTTTTCCCCAAAAACAGGTAAACGTCTGCCATAGATGGTGGGAGTTTGCATGCATGGCGGGCCCACCTGTTGGGGAAATTTGAATCATTAAAACTTTGTTTACTTACCATTTAGCAGCTACCTGCGGCGATCAAACAATGGAGCGGATGTCACCAATTCAATGTTCTACTGAAAATATCTATGCCTCATTCTGTGAATTGAATGGGTGAATTCAGTTCCATTGTCTGATCTCTGTAGAAAGCCAGTAGCTGTTAAATGGTAAATAAACAAAGTTTTAACGGTTTACTAATGGCCGCAATCTAGTTTCCCCATCATGTCATGAAACGAGCATCATGGCTTTATCTGGGCCCAGCTGTATTATAACTCTGCTCACACAGAGATGCTGAACC
>WWET01000560.1:288741-314695 GCA_011038615.1 Limnodynastes dumerilii | reverse complement strand
AGTAAAACAGAAGAGAGAGGGAGAGAGAGAGAGAGAGAGAGAGAGGGGGGGGAGTTATAACACACTCTATTGCTCACCCTCATTGCCTGGGATTTGACATGCCCTGCCATTCCAGCAGAGGCCATAGGCTGTCCACCCCACCTTGTGTTAGCAATGTCCCATCCTAGATGTATTACGACCATGACATATTTCCTGGCGACGCCGGCAGCATTTAGCTGCAAATTCCTTTGTAATAAAATACTATTAAGAAAACATCTTTAGCAAATCATTCAGCAGAGTATCTCCCTTACTAACGGCTCCTCTGTGCCCATTCAGTGTAAGAAGCACATCGTTTAATTACAAAATGAGCATTTTGCTATGATATGTGCGCGGAGGGCGAAGTGGAGCTGAAAAGCCGAAGTACTGCCAAAGACCTGCCTGCTCTGCTGTATGGCACAATATCAGAGGCTACAGTGACAGATGCCGGCAATTCTCTACACTTGTCAGTCGTGACGAACACAACCATTCTGCACACTATCTGCCTCCCCCGATGCTCTGATGCATCATTGCGCTGGTCGGCTTTTATGGGGGGGGATATTCAGTAGAGTAAATACAGTATATGCAGAATAGGTGCGAGGATCTCCATCATATGCAGTAACCAATGAGGTGACGTTACGCTGCGCTCAGAGTGTAACGATAAGTCGCAGAACTTATTGTACTATTTAGTGTTTCTAGTGCATTTCACATGGGTAAGAAGGATATTATATACTCCCTGGAAATAAAAGTGATAAATAGAGAGTGGAAATCACAGACTGTGTGACGGTAGATCTTCACGTCTCTGTGACCGGATCCAGAGCCCTGCAGTATATGGCTGCATGTGTTTATTTATTCATTAACAGGTTTCCTTTCTATGACATTCATACACTCGACAACATCGGGTCTACAAAAATGTGATTGATAGGGGCCTTATTCTGACAGCACTAAGTACTACAGTATTATTCTACCAAGCTTTGTGTTTTCCGTAATGAATAGTCAGACGAAAAAACACTTACACTAGCTCTTACCTTAACCATCCACTCACTGCAAGCTAACCCTTACCATCTATTCACTGCAGCCTAACCCTTACCATCCCCTCACTGCAGCCTAATCCTAACCATCCCCTCACCGCAGACTAACCCTTACCATCTCCTCACCGCAGTCTAACCCTTACCATCTATTCACTGCAGCCTAACCCTTACCATCTCTTCACCGCAGTCTAACACTTACCATCCAGTAACTGCAGCCTAACCCTTACCAACCCCTCACCGCATACTAACCTTTACCATCCCCTCACCGCATACTAACCTTTACCATCCCCTCACCACATCCTAACCCTTACCATCCACTCACTGCAGCCTAACCCTAACCATCCCCTCACCGCAGTCTAACCCTTCCCATCCCCTCAGCAGTCTAACCCTTACCATCCCCTCACCGAATACTAACCTTTACCATCCCCTCGCTGCATACTAACCCTTACCATCCCCTCACTGCAGTCTAACCCTTACCATCCCCTCACTGCGGTCTAACCCTTACCATCCTCTCACCACATCCTAACCCTTACCATCCCCTCACTGCAGCCTAACCCTATCCATCCCCTCACCGCAGTCTAACCCTTACCATCCCCTCACTGCAGCCTAACATTAACCATCTCCTCACTGCAGCCTAACCTTAACCATAACCTTAACCATCCCCTCAACACAGCCTAACACATTCAACCATCCCAACCAATTTCTTTCTGTGAAACCCAGGTTAAACCCTGCTTTTGTCCCGGGTCCAATTCCCAGATCATTAGACCCGAGTAAAGGCAGTCAGACCCTTTCACACTGAGCCTCGACCCAGGTCATCAGAGCTTGCCCCGGGCAATAATCCAGGTGTTTGGTGCAATGTGAAAGTGGTATAACCTTAACCAACCCCTCATCCTAACCTAACACTATACTATATACTATATATCTAGTCCTAAAACTACTAGCAAAAACAACATATGGAATAATACTCAGCCACCCATGTCACTTTATGTATGGACGTGTCCAGCACCAGCACCGGTTCGATCAGGTGTCACCGTCATATGAAGAATAGTCGATCCAGGATCATTGTTGATCTGGCGTTCTGATCCAGTGGTGTCAAGTTCCCATAATCATATGATATGCAACCATTTCCTGCAGACCCCTTGGGTGTCCATCACATGTAATTGGGTCTTTTCGGGTACCCGTGTGCTTACTGTCATGCAAAAGACGGAGTAAAGATTCCTCCCAGTGCTGGCAAACTGGCATTGCCCCCTGGCAAGCACAGGCTCTCCTGCCGTGATTACCAGTCTCGCCACGTTCTAACGATGCCTGAATCAGGACAGTTGTGGTAGTATGATATTAAGTCATAATACTGGCTGCTACTGCACTGAAAATCTATTCACAGAAGGGAATAATGTATCTGAGAAAGTCAATCTTTTGTTATACAGCGTTGACTAATCGTCTAAATGTAGCAGTTTAAAGCAAGGTCCAATTTAGTGCAATGAGTTGATACAATTCTATGATCACATAACAGAGCAACAGACGGGCCTGTGGATAGAAGAAAAACATCTTTGCAGTCAGCCTTTCTAGTAATCACTATGGAAGGTCATTTTAGAAGGCGTTAAAAGCTTTAGGATGTCTCTAATTGTTATAATTTACATTCTGAAGTGTTCTCTCGAAACTTTAGAAGTACCACACACACTTACTGGTTTTTTCAGTTCATTGATAATGCCCGGAAATAACTATACATTGCAAATCATCCTAAAGTGTATGAGAGGTCTACAGAAACTGAAGGAAGCTGGCTTGTGGGTTAAATTAATATTCAGTGAAACATTCGGCCACTTGTGTGTCTAGTTTTAGTTCTCATAAATGTTGTGAAAGTCTACAAAATGGCTGCCCTATTGTATGGGTGTGATATATAATACAGGAAGTCGGAAAGTAGAAAGTTAACCCATTGGCACAAAATGGCTGCCATGTCTAACTTATCAACTTTCTGCTGCCACTTGTCAGATATAATATTGTATTGCGGATACTTACAGTTATTACAATAACCTTATCTTAGTGATGACACTAATTGGTGACAAAGAAACCAACTTGTAAAATAGGTGGTAACAAAAATAATGTGGACTCTAGCTCTCCAAATGAAAACACATCCACTTCAATTATTAATAGGTCGGGGAACATTTTCTTGTAATAGTTGTTCCTTCCGATTTATTTGCCAATTGTATTATATTCATTTTATTGTCTACCGAAAAAAAGAGGAACAGTCCTAAAATTTGCATAAAATATCTGGCTGTTGGGGAATGAATTGAGAGGTGTAAAAGGTTGGAACAGCGTGGTAGCATTATAAAAGCACTTAAGCTTGGAAATTTCTAACACTTTAATTGGGTTAGCCAAAATTCAATCATTTCTTAGAAGAGAGTCTAGGGTGCATTTCACGCTTATGGATTCTCTAGCAACTCTTAGCTGCTTTCCTATTAACTTCCCTGAATTTGCATTTGCAACATTTATTAACACAATTTCAACACTGGAAGAGGGTTACAGAACCTTCCTATGTTCTCGAGTGATCAGATGTGGATTCCCTTTAATTTGGAGAGGTTTAAGTGTGAGGAAAAAAAGTTAAGGCATTAAGTGAATCCCCACCACCACACAACTCCAAAACTTTCTTAAAAAGATAATGGGGTTCAATGAATTGATCACAGCAAAGACATTTCCTAATCCTATGTGACGTCCACCAAGTGCTATATTTACATTGGAGAGCTCAAGTACTATGTCGAGCCCTAAAATCTTGTTCTCAATGCAGTTGTCTGTTCTACCTGTTCCTTTTCCTGGCTCCTGTAGGAGTTATGGCTTGTACCTAATTATTAATGCAGGTCTAAATATAAATGCAGTCTAACAGATAAGAGAGAGAGAGAGAGAGAGAGAGAGAGAGAGAGAGAGAGAGAGAGGGGTAGGGATATACATCAAACTAAAGGTTGCTTTGTAAATTCCAGCTCTCCATGATCGGTGCTACGTTAGAAGAAAACATCGCTGTAGAAACCAGAGATTGAACATGCGCTTAAGAAAAGGACAGTCGAGCTGTGGACATCTCATGAGCTTAAAGACAAAAGACTAATGACCATTGTTGATTATTCGAATAGTGATAGAGTCCAGATATTGGCTGAAGACCGCGCTTACGCAATCTACATACAGAAATGGTACGTAGTAGCTCAATTTTTAACTGTGAATTCGGACCTTTATTATGAAGCAGAACAGTCCTTTCTGGTGCGCTGGAGAACAGTTTTCTAAGTTTTCTTCTACTTGTGTGATCTATTGCAATGTCTCTAATGAGCTAAGACACGAAATTTATGGAACAATGAAATCTCAAACCATTTGAAATATGTTCCTTATGACACTTGGATAATTTGCGTTTTAGTTAAAATAATCTTTGAAAACGCCAAAAAAATGAGGAAAGGAAGACAACAGGTGTTAGGACTAATCCTTTTTTTTAACTGATTTTCTCTCTGCTCGCAGCTTTGTAGTTTATGACGGTAAGTAAACCACCGGCTCATCATCAGGATGAGAACATTTTAGAGAGAAAAAATGGAATTAGCTCCATATGGAGACACTAAGATCTTCAAAGTCTACAGAAACAGCTGCTGGTCTGAAATAGCACAACAGCTGGAATAAATCTACATTACATGGGGAATGAAGTGCTTGAAGCGATATCTTTGCCCCCAATCAGCACTGACGGCGCAATTCCTATTTGCATATAGTGAATCAAACAAACTTTATTAGGTGTTATATGAGCAGTGCTGTCAGTTAGAACGATCGCCTTATCAAGGAATAAGGGTGGGGTGAATGGGAAAATAGGTAGGGTTTTGACCAAATATGGTTATTTATGATTGGAACTGGGCAGATATTTGTTTGTGGTAAGGGGATTGTTTTATCCTGCTTTCGGTTGCTTAATGTTGGGAGATACCTGACTACTATTTTGTATTTACCATGTAATGCCTGTTCACATGATTTTTTGGCTCCCATAAATTATAGGGGTGTGGGTCCGCAGAAAGAATGGCCCTGTTTCGATAGGGCAGTTTCCTCCCAGCCAGTTTCGATTACATATGCCTCAATGAGGCATAGCAATCCATCCACGGAGCACTGAGCTTTCGGTGCTCTGAAAGGTAAGTCAAAAAAGTACCCCAATCCTTCCCCTAATTCTAACCCTAACCCTCTGCTCTCATTACCCTAAACATAACCTTCCCTTTCCCGCAGCCTGACCCTAACCCTCCCTTCCTGGCAGCCTGACCCTAACCCACCATCTCCCACAGCCTAACCCTACTTCTCCCTTCCCTGCAGCCTGACCCTAACCCTCCCTACCCCGCACGCTGGAGAGGTTACTCACCTTTTCCTGCAATGGCGGCGGAGGAACAGCGGAGGTGGCATTTCCGAATGAGAATGAGTGAGTATGCTGATCGGCATACTCACCCATTCTGAAAAAAATGTGAAACTGGGGAGTATTCAAAATAGGGACATCTGAAAAGGAACTTTCTAATGTCCCTATTTTGGAAATTAGAGTTTCGGTCCGGGGTCTGCAACCGAAATTATAGGTAGGTAATATTAGTTTAATTCATTTAGTCAATTTAGAACTTTAGTTAGTACCGCAATTGGCTGTACGTGTCTTATTGTGTGTGGATTTATTTGTGGGATAGGATTTACTTCAAGGGGAAAAAGGTCTCACCCATGAAGCATTTATGGCTATCAGCTGAGGACAACTGGGCACGAGTACCAGGCATTACATTTTCAACCAAATCCCTGAACAAGAAAATACAAAGATATTTTTGAAAATTCTGCCGTTTTTCTCTCAGTCTCTACTTTAGTCATTTAATTGGATTCCGTTAGATTGCCATAGAACTTATCCACTTAATCAGCAAACAACATTTTGGATTTGTACTTTAGAAAAAAAATAATTATAATAATGTACCATTACGATGCAAAAAACGAATGTGAAATATAGATGATTTCACTAATTAGCAAGAAATCATGAGCTGAAGTGGTAAAAATAGCAATGCATTAAAATGTCTGGGAGTGAGGGCATAGAACCGTCCCAATAATTGGTAATCCAGCAAATAAACAAGTAATAATGGGTAGAAAAACACATGAATAAAAGAATATTCATAACTGGCAAGGAAGCTAAATGTGACTCCTACATCGGCAGCTCCACAATAACAATTGTTATTGACTCTTACAATATGAAGTCATCAGAATTGGAAATGTTATTCCTCCAGGATTTCTTCAGCTTAATCTCAAGGGACTTGATCCTAACTTAATAAAGTCACCTGACTTGCGCAAAGTGCTTGTGTTCCGCATCAGAACGGATACCGCATGGAAGTCTGGGGATGGGCATGTAGATTATTGTAGGGCTGGGTACACACTGCGGCTTTTACGAAAGATAATCTTTCCAATCACACAATGAAAAAAAAACGTTTCTCCAGATATCTCTCCAGTGCGTGCTCTCCACAAATGCTCAAAAATCTTTAGAAACGCTCTGCGATCTTTTGAAGCTCCTAATATGCCAGATTAACCATGTCAAGTGTGTCCTGTGTCTATAATGAGATCTTTGGACAAAATGTGCCGGTGGCCAATGATAACATTAAAGCATCCCTATTGGCTCCCTTTTTCGTGTTCCTCAAGAGGCAATTCAATGTCTCACACTCATAAGAGCTCATCAGTATTAGACAGAACTTCCTACTCAACAATGGGAACTGAATTATGGCAGCCAACAGACTTATGTTATCTTGACAGACCTTTATTTTACCTGTTGTCAATTAAGACAAGGGTACAAGGTCGGGGCCAAGGCCAAGTACCATCTGTCCAGTGGACTTTACAACCCCATTATGGGTACTTGCATTGGAGCAACATAATACCCCTCCCCCCAGTCTCTGCGGCCATGGATTTTCAAAATCCAGCGCAGTACAGAGTTATAAAATCTGCAGACCACTTCATTATTTTGCTTGTTTTGATATACTATGGCAAATGTAATCTTGAGTCATTACACTATCTCATAGAGTACACACGGCATATATAATGTGCACACAAATAAGCAATATATTACTGCATGTTTATCCACTGAAGCCTATTAAAAATTAAACATGATTTCCCATATCTGTATTCCTTTTGTAATGTAAGGTCACGTCGTTCTGTAGACAAAAACAATCTTCTTCCCGGTATAATCATTGCTCGCGCTATGCAAATATTTCCAGGGAGAAATAAATAAAACAAAAAAACAAAAGTCAGTGCGAGCAATATACAATGTATTGCCGGTTATAACGTCACACAATGGTTAATGTACAACATTAAGAACTTTGGCCCTCGGAATATTTACTAAAACAACAATAAAATCAGCAGCACTATTATGCTAGGTATTAAAATAGTGTATACCGGATAAATGGAATAGAATTGAAATAGACCTTTGGCAGTCATTAATACCTAATCACAGCATCTGTAACCACGGAAACCAAACTACACTTATTGCTGTCATGTGTCCAACAGTTAGGGCAGCACGGTGGCTCAGTGAGTAGCGCTTGGGTCTCACAGCGCTGAGGTCTTGAGTTCAATTCCAGGACTAGGCCTTATCTGTGTGGAGTTTGTATGTTCTCCCTGTGTCTGTGTGGTTTTCCTCCGGGTGTTCCGGTTTCCTCCCACAATCCAAATACATCCTGGTAGGTTAATTGGCTGCTGAAAAACGTCTGTAGGGCTGGATTCAGGCATTTTCTGCGCGCATTTGGATTCTGTGCATTTTCTGGGGTCTGGTAGTTAGGCGTGAAGTCCCGTCCTTAAGTGTCCTGTGCGAACAGCCGCTCACCCACAAGGTACAAGGTGTTGGGCCACCCTGTCGGACATCTCTCCTAGCGTACAAAATTTGTTATCCTATACTCTGTACCGTAGGATAACAGGACACCGCCCCCTGCCCCCTCCTATGTACTTACGGACGTTAAATCCATGGCCAGGACTCTACTTTAATTATTGCTAACTGCAGCATTGAACGTAAGGGCTTAAGCCAAGCCCCTGCTGTATGATTTAAATAGCTATTCCCACCATGCCTACCTCATACACATGGTGACAGCGCCTGCCTCCATTGCGGAGAACGAACTCTGTACAGAACACAGCATCAGGCGACTGTGTTCCGTACAGAGTTTTATACGTACTACGCATGCGCCGTAAACAATTACAGGCTAGCTCTGTACCGGACGTACAGGAAATAGCCTGACGTTATAATGGGCCAGATCCTGAGCTAAGTACGCTAGCCGATGACGTCAAATCGGCTATTTGTATTTTTCTGTGCATGCGCGTGGCAGATATTACGCCATTTAACTCCTAACGTACGTACCATCAGCGTAAATACGAACAAAGGGGCGGGGCATCAATAAGACACTCGTAATTACGCTTTGGAGGGGGAGGGAAGCATTTAAATTGGACGGTATGGGCCGGGTAAGCCGTAACGTATGTAAATCCATTACGTTCGTTAGTACTCATGCTATGGAAAGTTAGGGTAGGGTTTGGGGGGCGTAAAGCGGCCTAAGTACGTACGACCGAGGGGATACGCTATGCGTTCTAACGTAACTAGCCCGTAGGTCTGGATTTACCCCAATGACAGGAGCAGGTCATTACTCTTCAACTCACCTCCAAGATGTAATAACCTTGTACATGCATTTTAATTAGTTAAAATAGCTTATTAATGAAGTTACTCTTTATGATCAGGCTTACAAGGCTTTACTCTCGTTTGAAAATTTCATTTCTAATGAGAATCATTATAGAAGATCGCACAAGCAACTTATAAACCAAACCCGCTCATGTGAGATTATATGAAGCAAATCATCGTTAACATTTTACTTGATAAAAAAAAAAATCGGAATTTCTGCTGAATTGTAACATCTCTACCAGTTGGGTCATGACAGCCTCTTGTAACATGCTTAATTAATCAATCAATATGCAGGGAGATAATGAGACAAGCACAGGGCTTGGAGATTTATACTTGAAGTGATTGATGTGTATCATTTACTTCGGTAAGACTTCGGCATTTGCTGCGATTTGGGAATAAAGATGAAAAGGCAGAAGAACACGGACGGATGTATTGTATTTTATTTGACTATCATTTTAAAATATAAATGAGAAGACATCTTAATGAAAGAAAGGCTGAAAAATTGAAGTCTCAAAACCATTTTTATGCATACCAAAACACTAATGGGAGAGGCAGTGTCCCATTTTAATGGTTGCAATCTCCGCTAAGAAGATAGTCTACATTTGTACAGTGGTTAGCATTGCTACTGCGATGGTCATGATAATAATGCAGCATGTGTATAATCTAGCGGTTCCCAAAGCATGCGTCGCAGTGGCATACTCACAGGGGTGTTTTAAGTACAGGAACAGTCAGGGTATGGGAGCTGTAGGTAGAGATGCTGTGCTTCACTTGCATGTCAGCAAAACACATACTCTCTCTCCCTGCAACAACTTCTAAAGTCCTTGACCAGTTAGTGCACGGGGAGATAGTCTGTGCTATGCTGATCTTCCTGCAGCTCCTTGTGGCTTGCTGCGTACTGACAGGAGAGAGGCTGTGATTTGCTGACATGGCCTTTCACATCAGCATAGCACAGCCTCTCCCAGTAATTGCTTTAAAAACCAGAATGCCACAAGGAGCCTTCGAATCCACACAGCATTTAAAAAAAACCAAAGAAGAATTTGCCAGGATAGCCGGCAAATCTCCCAAAACGGGATTGAGGCTTTGGTTTAATGCAAATCACAGCCTCAAATCCCCAAACCTACCCTACCTATCAATGGGGGGGGGGGGAATGAGAGGTTAGTAGCTATGTATTAGATAGAAATAAAAACTTAGGATTGCCTTAAAAATAATCAAATAAAAAAACAACAATGTATTAATCCTTTAAAGGTGGCTCATACTAAGAACGTTTGGAAACCACTGGTATAACTGGCCCGTGGCTTAGCACTGTCACTCCAAGCGTATCTTCTGTGAAGTCAGGGAGAGCGACTGCCCCCTCCTTCTCCTCCAGGCCTTGTAACAACATACACCTTGTAACAAATGCTGCCATTTTACAGCCTGCATACAAACAAACAAACAAACAGTGTCAAGATGGCTGCCAGAACAAAAATCAAAAAGAACCTATTAAAAACACTAAAAGCAAATGACTAAATCAAACATATCATAACTAGAGTGCTGCATAATAAACCCACATTTACAGCTAAATAAAAGAAATAAAATTTACTATTATCCATACAGGCAGCCATCTTTATTAACGGCTCCTTATATAACAACTTCTGAATCTACAAAGGGAAAAGCAGATATTCATAAATCACAAGCGGTCCGGAGCCAGGAAAAATAAAACGGGTTTATGACAGTAACTAATTCTCCAATGCTGAATATTCAACGTTTTCTCAAAACACAGAAAAACAAAGCCCCTAATCATGCTCGTGGTCCATTAAACAGGCGGCGGAATGACTGTAAAACCTTATAAAAATATATTTCCTCGCAGCTGCCCTTCAATTAGATCAATAAAAGTTTGAGCAAAGCATGGGAATCTATTATGTAAATTACAGCATACAAATAATGGCTAACGATGTTCTAATCCGGCTGCAGAGTTGTAAAGTGCCCTCGGTATCGTGCAGGACAATATTCTTCTGGGAATAAAATGTTTAAGGCCGTCCAGTATGTTCAGTGCACGATACACATAATAAAGTGCAGATCGATGCTACGTAATTACCATACATTGACAAAAGATGTCCAGTCGTCCATAATCTGCATTTAGCTGTAGAAAGGACGCGTTCTGGAGACAGATACGTATTACAATATTTTTTCTGACCAAAGACAGATTCAGTTAGTGTGTAATCAGCAATCCCATGTAGATATTCACATGGAAAGTATAGTGCTAAGCATGCAGTTTTCTTCGCTGGACGTCTACAAATCATTAGCTCCGTTTCATCTCTCAGATGATTGTAACCAGAAGAACATTTGATTTATGTTCACATGCTCTGAGCAAGTCAAATAATCAAGGAAGCAAAGAAGGGTTGGGTTTATGGCTTACAGAGCTTAGAGAATGGTTTCATAGCCTCTCTGATCACTTTGGACCAGATCTAGGCACCAGGGGCTGGATCCAGACTTAAGTAAGTGCTTGAAATGAGTTACTCCTGGGCTAAACCATGTTGATTGCAGGGGGAGTCAAGTAAATTGCATTCTTTGCATGCAGGGATATATCTTTGAATTGCTTACTGCACACAGATACTGACCAGCGTTACTATCACACTGTTATTTAGACTTGGGATAGGAAACATCACCTCTCAACTCTAATACTGTCTGCAACAGATGAAATATGACTCCCCTGCAATCAACATGGTTGAGCCCAGGAGTAACTCATTTCAAGCACTTAAGTTTGGATCCAGCCCCAGCTTCTTCTCCAAGTGAAGAGGAGTGATATACGAGCGAAGGAAGGCCACTACCCTTTCCGTGTACGGGCTTATAATAGGAGGACCCTACTTTAAGATTAACGCACTGTCCACAAGTAAGATAAGGATGGCTTGGAAATCTATTTAAGGATATAACCTGGTATAAAAAAAAACAAAAAAAAACTAAAACCTTTTTATAACCTACTGGTTATTTATCTAAAAAACAAGATAACTACTGAAAATATTATATCACACACACATATATATATATATATATCTATATCTATATCTATATCACACACAAATAAAAAAAATCAATACATAATAGTAAAACATACAGCAACACCTGTTGTCAAACAATCTCTGGACAATATAAAATATACAATTTCAGCCATAAATAACACAGGATGCAATGCATTCCCCTAATGAGCACAAAAATCCAGAATACTGTGCCCAATAATATAAATCTAATCCGGCCTTACAACCAGAGCAAAGGTGAAGAAAACCTAAGATGACAGCTGTCATTTGGCGTCAACCATACATCCATTTTACATGACGGTCACAAGACACGCTTTCACCAATCAGAACACAAGATAAATGAATTAAACATCTGCTGATTTCAGCACAGTTAAAGTAAAGTTCTCAACAAGTTTCTCCTGAAGGCTGAAAAAGACCATGTGTAAAACATAAAAATATTAATTAAAGCGTTGAAAGCATATTAAATAGCAATCAATGTTTTTAATGACTCCTCATAAACCAAAGTATACTTACAATTCTGTAATGCTTTTTCCCCCTGTTATTTTCTCATTTTATTTTTCCATTATAACACATTTGACTGTATCCATTTTATATATCAATCAAGAATGCAAAACAAAAAGGGCAGGCGAGTAGCCTGGACAACAGAAAGTCAATAGCAGAGCAGACAGATTAGGTTCTTAAATTGTGAAAAATGTGTTTCTGCAAATCCAGCAACACACCACTGAGACGCTGCATAGAAATAACCATTCATAATCATCATCCACTATTTATTGGCATCAATATATTTTGAAACTCCATAAATTACAGTAAACGGTCAATCAGTGGACTCTGAATGTTGAGGACTAAGCAGGGAACAGGTTGAAAATAACAGTGAATATAGAGGTCAGCTCCACAGATCACAGACCCCATACTGGACTTAGGGGTCTGGCCACCCCCTGTAGACACAGCACTATTGGCTGACACCTCCGAAAACATTGCCCATGGAATGTCAGGGCATGATATAGGAATGTACCTCAACGCCTTATAGGAAATTTGCCAGTCACCTTTGATGGTAAAAGAATCACATGTTAAAATGCCTTCCTTTCATATAGCCCTGGGGTAAATGGGATATAGTAGTGATGAATAAGTGTTTAAATGTTCTTGGCACATAGGAGTGCATTATATGTGCCTATAATGACTGCCGCAACCAACCAACTACCTTCCCCCATTCCCTTAAAAAAAAAAAAAAAGCTGCAGTACCACTTATGACCACATGGGGCCAGATTTACTAAGCTGCGGGTTTGTATAAGTGGAGATGTTGCCTATAGCAACCAATTTTAGCTCTCATTTTCTCATTTACATAGTAAAGAATGTCAGCTAAAATCTGATTGATTGCTATGGGCAACATCTCCACTTTTCTAAAACAATAAGTATCCAAAAGTCTGCACGAAATAGAGGAGTGAAAGGGGAGTTTCTGGATCCTGTACATATGAACATCACATGGAGGGGTTAATTATGACCCCATGTTATTAAATATTAATACACCAATATTATCCAAGATTATTTTACACTATGAATAACATGTATGGTTCTATTACAATCTCTTTATATTGGAGGTCACCAGGATGATTTCATATTGTACCTGTGTTCCAGTGACACCATACACAGATCATACAGGAAGCTTCCATTTTGTCCTGGCTCTATTCGCTGATTTAATTGGCCGATAGGCATCAACAGGTCAGTTACTATTGGTCCCTTACAGTTGTGGGTGGGAAGAGGCTGGTGTATATACATACATACATATACATATCTTCTGTGTTCAGGCAGATTATCACTTGAAAGATCCAGGGTAATATAAACATGCCTGACTGTGTAAAAAGGTTTTTTTTTTTGCTTTTGTATATACTTCAGTTTTCCTCTGACACACCAATTAATTAGGATGTTGTGCAGGGGAAATAGCCGAGGAGTTCTCCACGTGCTCTGTATGCAGAGAGCAAAGCGATTTATACATATTTAAATGCTTTCGGTTCCAGAGCAACAGTCAGCTCTCCTCTCTTATACAGACGTGCAATCCCAGTAGTGTGCCATGACTTCTGCAAATTATTACAGCGGAGACATAACAATCTGCCCTGAAATTGTAATTTTAAAAGATCATCATAGAAACTATCCTTAACCACGGCAGGCAAGACATTCAGAGTCAAAGCTTTTTCCTTCCATAGTAATCATAGAAAACTCTTTTTAAAAAAAAAATGGATCAAAAGTTGCTTCAGTTGCTTTCAAGACTTCAAAAAGGAGAAAAAGGAAACACAACTCATCATCTATGAATAGGTCTATGAATAGGGACAGGAGGCATTTAGAAGTGGATCCAGAATTAAGAGATGTGGGCTTTTATTGCATTTTATTACAGGGCATGTGTGTGCACTACAGGCTTCCAGGTCAGATCTGCATCCTCCTCAGGACACGAGGGTGGTGCGACTCGTCATGTGTACACTGTGCATGCGTGGTGAGAAGGGGGACGTATTGAAATCACACGGTAAGCCCTTCTGTGCAATTCTTATTCACACACTGGACCCATTTTCTGGGTGGCCGGTATGTCAATTTTAAGGTAGGGTCCTGTTGACAGAAATCCGTACGTGTGATGGGAGTGGCTTCCCCTTGCATGTACGGAATTTAGGATTGCACAGTGCTCCACTATCGCAACCCCGCTGCAGAGATCCGACTTCAGCAGCATGAGGAAAGTCACTCCTGGGCTAAACCATGCTGATTGCAGGGGGAGTCAAGGTAATTGTATTCCTTGCATGCAGGGATATATCTTTGAATTGCCTACTGCACACAGACACTGACCAGCTTTACTTTTATACTGTTATTTAGACTTGGCCTGGGAAGCATCACTTCTCAACTATAATACTGCTTGCAACAGATTAAATATGACTCCCCTGCAATCACCATGGTTTAGCCCAGGAGTAACTTTCCTCTCTTATTTTAAGCACCTTCTTAAGTCTGAATCAGGACCTTAGTTACAATTGACTACACTTTGGACCGTATTCAGACTTAATAAAGTTCACAAGCATACACACGGCGTGTGCATAAAT
This sequence comes from Limnodynastes dumerilii, assembly GCA_011038615.1. NCBI lineage: Eukaryota > Metazoa > Chordata > Amphibia > Anura > Limnodynastidae > Limnodynastes > Limnodynastes dumerilii. The sequence continues at coordinate 299,913 of WWET01000560.1, read as the reverse complement.
TGGAGGGGTTTTAGCGATCTGCGCACGGCAGATGTTAAGCATCGGTTCACACTACGTGCGGAGTTGCTTTCCGCACATGCACAACGCCGTACAACAGGGCGTGACTATACTCCGTACGTGGGAGAATACGTAATGTGGGTGAGGGGGAGACATGTAAATTGTACAGTATGGGCGGAGTTAGGCACTTTCCGCACATACATTTGCTACGTCCGCACGGAGAAGTTAAGGTAGGGCTATGAAGTCAGCTAAATTCCGTCCGTCAGAGGGGAGTGTCATGGGAGGGCGCTGGCCACATAAGTGCGGACTTTCGATATTTTGCGCGCTCTCAATTTCCTGCGTCAATAAGCTACCAGGGCCTTTGTTCTTTGACATTTAAATTTAGAGTTTTTTTCCAAGGCTCCTTGATGCTGATATCATAATTGATGATTTATGCAACTGAAATCAATAAAGTGATGTGACGCTAAAAAAATCTAATCTAATTAGTAAAATAAAATAATATTCGTTTAGTTGACTAATCTTGGTCTATTGTTCCTTCCCTTAACCTTGGTGGTCAAGAGTGGGTCCCCTAAATTTAGAGGCCAGTTACCAAAATCTGCTACCACTGGAGTGGGTGTGTGTGTGTGTATGTGTGTGTATGTGTATGTGTGTGTGTGTGTGGTGTGTGTTGTGGTGTGCGTGTGGTGTGTGTGTGTATCCCCAATAAATGACGCTGAATTGGATGATTAAGAACTAAAGAATCTAGATATCTGGTGACCTCTGTCGGAGCAATGACAGGAAATTAACCAACCTGGTACCAAGATATTCCATCATCATTTTCAGAGTCAATTGTCCGAGCAAGCCTGAATAATCATGTTACATGTCCATAATAAACGGGACAAGGTAGCATCAAGCAGATGATATTCCTAGTAATAAAATAGCGTACTTAATAGAGTATTAAACCCCCCCAAACCCTTTCCGGCTGTACTGACCTTAATAAGTCACATTTCATCACTTGCTTAACATTACCTTGTTTTATTTTCTTCTACAAGCTCTTTCCTGTTCATATGAGGAATCTGGGACTCTTCCTTCAATAACCACACACTTCATTCATAACACAGAGCCTTCCCCAGTAGCGATAATGCGATTTCTCCGTCATTGGTAATAAGCAGCAGCTCAATGCACTCAGTGATAAACTCAGGATGGTATAAATTGACCCATTCACGAAGCTATCCCTGTTTAGTTCTCATAAATGACACTTTCTGAGTGTAGGTCTAGAGGCAAGATGGTGTTTAAGCTGCCTATAACATATTGCTTTAATATCGGGCAATAATGAGCATGTTTGCGAGGCAATCAGGCATGTTCCCGGATACAGGCTCCAGGCACTTTTTGCAGGGTTCATTGAATTAGTCTAGATATTTTATGCATATATTCATATACTGTACATTAAAAGTAGTCAGCCCAGCCTCATTTTTGCTCTGTGCAAACATTTATAAAAATTTGTGCTGCTTGATGATTATCCACAGGGACCACCCCACCCCCTCCGGCCTATTTTGGTTGCCTGCAAAGACACGCACTTGTGTATACTTCATACTATGCATATATATGAGCAAAATACATGGACAGCCATAACTCACGACAGACGCCATTTGGGTAATGGGATAATTTCTGCTCTAAATGTCAGGCGGAATGTCTAGGAATATGTACACATTATCATAAAAGTCATTTCTTAGATATCGATATAGTACAGTCAAAACTTTTTAAGGATTCCTTTTTTTTTTATGCGTTTGTTGCTACACCCTATTAAAATGATTATATACTACAATAAAAGGTGTAGACTTCACTCATGCAGGTCAAGGGACACAAAAAGAGTCCCCATGGGTCACATCTGGCTCCCAGGCTTAAGTCATAAACCGAGGACACGGCATAATGATGAAAAAAAAAGACAAGAAAGCAAAAAAACAGATGGGTCTGTGGCTTTGGTTGCAAAGAGCTCCAATAAAGCTTTCATTAGATAATATTTTGGTTACCTATATAACTAGGTGGCAAGGGACGCACAAGTCGCTCAATTCACTTAGTCAAACAGCAGTAAATACTTTTTAAAAAGAAATGATAGCATTCAGTGAAGGAGACCAACTCCTATCCTGAAACTGTTGTTCCATGAGTAGTAACGATTCAGGAGGCAACCATTTTGTGATGTTTTCAAAAGGCAGCCATTTTGTAGGTGCATAACAATTTGATTTCCTGGAACGGTTTTGAACACTTATTGACTCTGGGTTTGTGAAATGGTATCACTGAACACCCAGCACTTATTTTAGGTGTATGTTTAATTTTGGTTGTGGTTAACTGGAACAACGTGCCAACTTGCGACACATCGTATTCCGGAAATGCAGCCGCAACAGGAAGGATTTTTTCCAGTTTGAAAGAAGACAGCGAGAACACCACGACTAATCTAGATTTGACTGCTCCAATGGCGATGGGTAATATTTTCCCCTAACCCTAATCCCTCTATCAGCCTAAAATGAACCCACCTTGTCCTACAGGCTAACCCAAACATTCCCCTACTATCAGCCTAACCTTAACCCTCTATGGGCCGGAGCCAGACTAACTCATTTCAAGTACTTACTTAAGTCTGGAACCAGTCCCATGTCTCTAACTTTCCCTTTGTATGAACCTTACCTTAACCAGTCCGCCGCAGCACATCACCCATAGCCTGCCACAGCGCATGTCAGGGGGAGCATAATTCGCTATTGGCAACAGGTACTTAGCCGAAATAGGGCCATTATCTATATTGATTCCCAATAGAAATATTCCTAATATTTATGATATACGATTTCAACACCGCTATATTCACAATATAGCTGTTGTCTGTATTAGTGTCAATAATCAGCCATTCGGACCAGTAATTACATCTCGTATAACTTTCAATGTTGGGAAAATTAGATAAATTTTCAACCATAACCATATCTACCACCATGTATGGGACACAGATAAACTTCAGGATCATTTTGGCTGCCAATGAAACAAAAATTTATAATCACAGTCCAATCAATATGAAATTAGAACCGTATTTTAAATTCTATTCAGATTTTTTTTAATTTTAGGTAAAATGACAGCAGATGGGTTAAACGCAGCCATAGAAGTGTGCTTTTCACATATACCTTTTATGTTGGTAAACCAGATGCCGCTAAATAACCCTACATTTCATATTTCCAGCAATTATAATCAGGTCATTGCCCAATTGTTCATAATTATGAATGCAAGAATGATTTTTTTCCCTTTACATCTGCCATGTTTTGTCGCGTTCTCCGAAGTAATTAAAAGTATGCTTCAACAAAGGGTAGTAAAAAAAAAAGCCTAAAAGTGGATACTTGTTAGAACACAAGCGAGTGTTTCATTTCCAACAAACACAAATCCTGTGCTATTCTTGGCTGGACTCCAGGTGATAAACAGAAACGTTCTCAAATAAGAAAAATACTAAACGATATAATACACACGATGAATAGGAATCTAAACAACACAAACCTTAAACAATGTGTTTCAGTCTATTTCATTTAGACTTTGTGGTCATATTAGTGGACAGGAAACACAGGTCAATGCAAATGACTGCTTTAGTTACACCAGGCCAACTATTTTTTTTATAAAGGTTACTGGTTACAGAGGAAAAACAGCAAGTGGACGGGATGCAAACTGGGGAATAAATGAATAAATGTGAAATGGCATGAACCAATGTTCATTCAGAGAGCCTACGGCTACATCGCGACCAGGCAGCATAACGTAATTGTTGCTAGCAAGGCATGAACCGGGTGCCAGGTCATATTGTAGAGGTCAGCCAAGTACAAGCACCCATCACCCAATATCTACAACTGAAGCATTAAGGTGGAACTTATGGGTATATTCAGGATAGTTTCCATCTACCTACTTAGTGCAATGGCTTCTGGAATGAAATAAAAGAAAATCAAATGTCCAATGAATGTAACTGTATTTCTGCACTTATTAACATCAATGTAAAAATAACACTACTTAATACTACCTAAAGGTTTAAGTTGAATTATCATACTAACATTGATGTGTAGTGGTTTCAAAACACCTAAACTATCAGTGGTAAAATTGAGGCCTCTAAAAAAACAAACCTCCAGAACTATTCTTCTTTTGATAGGCTAGAATTTATTTATTTTTTTTTTAATAGGGGAGAAAATGTAATTATTAGTATGTAGGACAAAATCATTTTCAGTATTTGTATTAAGCTGGCCATACACCACATTGATTATAGGGCACAACAGGAAGGGACTCAAAAAATGGGATAATTTGCTCCCGATATCAGAGCTCCTCACCTTTCCTGCTGTGACCGATAATCCAAGCTGAAGAAGGAAGGCCTGCTAAGACTGACAAGAAGCCCATGCAGTTGACTGGCTGCACATGCCTCCTGTCAATCTCAGCACTGATTGGCTGCAGGGGCCTTCTGTCAATCTCGGCAGTAGGTCAGCAGTTGATTTACTGGCTGTCAAGGAGATCTACCCCCAGTGTGTGGCAGCTTCACCTTCTGGTTGGAGTTTTCCTACCTCTCTGACTCCATAATTATCAGACAGTACAGTAGTAATAAACTAATGAAACCTCTAGATGCAGAACTGTCATTCCTTTATTATTGTTAGACTCGTCAAAAATAATGGTGTCAGAAAGATGAGGAAACACCGACCAGGGACCATTAACTAGACAATGCCCACAAACTAGGCAAGATGGGGAGCTTAGGTCCAAAATATTTTAGGAAAAAATAAAGATCAACTTATATGACCAAGGTGATTTTTGACTGTTTTATTGCCATTAGGGGGACAAAAATCTTTTCTACACACTACAACAATTATTGGACCAATCACCTGAAAATTGTGTGATTGGACCAATAATTGCTCTAGAGTGTGGCCAGCTTTAAAATAGGAATATAATCAGGTTAAATTGTTTGTTTGCTATTGGTAAAGATACTGGATCGGATTTTCACTTTACGATTTTGCTACTATTTTATCCGTGCGTATTTTTAGGTACGGTTAAACTGCGCACGCGTAGTAACTTTTTTTTACGCAAGCTACGTAGGATTTAGGCACGGGACTTCAAATCTGTGCTTAGTGAGATACGTCCGAAGGGGCATGCCAGTCTTCCGTACGTAGAAATTTAAGTGAGAGTGGTGTGTGTGTGTGTGGGGGGCATTTAAATGGCCTAATATGGGCGCGCTTAAGAAAGTACGCATGCACCTGAGCAACTTAAGCACAACTATACGCACGTAGCGTTTACCTTATGGTGGCGGTAGTCTGCTAAAATGTGTAAGTGTTAGAGGAGTGTCATGGGTGTTGCCTTGCAACTTAGGCCCGTATCTTTGCGAATCCGAAGGTACTTATTTCGCACTTAAGGGTGAATCCGGTCCATTATTTGTATTTGGGGGTGCAATAGTGGTGCTACAAGTGATAGCACAGCCATGTGTTATTAAACAGGTGCCGTCAGTTGTTTTGCTTACCTTGCCCAATGTCTTACACCTTTAACATGGTTGAACTGAATAAATCTATAATGACACTATATCGCTTATTTAATGCCACAGGGAGCAATTGAAAGAAAGCAAGTCAGCCATTTTCTAAGACCTTGCAATGAATTGCTACCAAGACATCACCTTACCAAGGGTCACTAATTACTTACACAGGTTTGGTGTCTGTCTGACTTCATTAGGTCACGTCTTACCTGGATGCATTTAGCTAGAGAGCCTGTAACACTCTTTAGGGAAAAGTTGTCGACAGACATGGTCAAATCGAAACGTATTGATGCATTTTTCAAAATGGCTGCCTCCACTTCATGAAGGTGACAAGAATGCTTTAAAAAGATGTCAGTGTTTTTGATTTGTGTTTAATTAGCTTGTAGTAATCGAATTGGTTCAATTGGAATAACATCAAATAAGGTTGGTGCAGGTCCCCTGTTAACTATGCCTTTTATTAGGTTACATGTTCACGTCTGTCAATAATTTAGCTGATGCTTAGACATTATACAGCAATACTCCAGTTAAAATACAGCACTATACGAGGGATCAATAACAGCCCCCGTGTCTTTAAATTTCCCATGACTCTAAGGCAAGCAGAATCAAACAAATGTTAAGAGCTACGGTCTTATTCCTGTTTTCATGGTGGCCTGCCATGAGTATAATCAATGCAACAGAGAAGGTATAAAAGTATATAAACAGCATTCTAAATGAAGTATAAAAGTAACATTCAAAGATACATAAAAATACATTTATCGAGTAACATTTATAGATGACAACAAAAAAATAATACTAGGATCCTCAAGTACTTGTAATGTAAAAAAAAATAAAACTATATATCTACCGCTATAAAATTCTCATATTCATGCAAACATTTTGAATATATTATCTAAATCAAACCAAGTTCTTTTATATCATTCAGCAAGGCCATAACTATAATATGTGATTTTCACAACCAGTTAAATTTTTACTTAAACTATTTTATACATTATGACTAGGGTAAGAAAACACACAAAATATTCACTTTGTGCTTTTTTCTTTTTCTCTTTACAGATTTAATGTGGAAAAACTTTACTTGAAATATACCAATCTTTACACTAGTATTGTAATATTTATATTTCAGTAAATGCTGAATTACTGAAGGAACATTTAAAATACTATTATTTGTCTTCCTTTATAAGTAATCACTGCATGTTATCAGAAATGTAAGTCAATAGCAAAATGCGAAGATGTAACAAAATGGCCGACCCACGGTTAGTACTGTATTTTGCATCTTCCACATATTAAATTACTGGGCTCTGCAAAGCCTCAGTTCTTCTTTAGGGTGTCTGCATTGGTAGTAAACTTAATTCTACCTAGTAAAATAAATGGGCACATTTATTTCATTCTGTAAAAGTCCATGAAAGATATTTTTAGGCTTATAAAAGAGAAATGACCTAGATTTCATTCAATTGGACACTCATTAACGTGAAGCATTGTCTTCCCAACATCCTGTAATGACATTCTGGACATGTGGGAATTAGCCATTGAAGGTAACTGCAGAGAATAATGTATCCCTTGGTTCTTGGGTTATGGCTTATGGCCAGTCCCCCGGGCTTCTTGGCTTGTAATGATGATTTAATCAGGCTGAGAAATGGAAGGCTACGTTATGGTAACCAGAGATGTTGGAGAACCATCTGGTCTTCTCACCGGCTAACTCCTAGGAAGTGTAAATCTGATTCATTTCCTGAGAATAGGAGGGGGGTATTACAACTCGCATGGGGAACAGAAGGTGCTGGAGTCAGGGGCTGCAACAGTTGTTTCAGAGGAATCATAGCATTACGGAAAACCTAGGAGTTGACAGCAGATATGAGACACCTGGTCCATCCAGCCATATGCATCAATATGTAGCTCTGTTCCACTACAGCTATTTTTTCAATAATCATAAAAATATGAGATTTCCTTTTTTTAATTGGATTAACCATATAACACCTACAAAACCCCCAGTGTCCATTCCTATTGAAATCACACCAATAAATAAATGCAGTAAGGGACAGCCAATGTAGGAAAAAAACCACCAAATTTTACCTTCATCAGGTTTTTAGGAACCAATGTCATCAGAGATGCTAAGGGTAGAAATATACATTTTCCCCAGGTCACTATGGCGAAACAATAACACATTCAACAAAGATGCAGCCAGCACAGCGATGATGAAATCACCAATTCCTATGAAACAGTGGCAGAACACTGGGACAAAATAAACTTTATTTCCTATTCCACCCAGCAAAAAAAACAAAAAAAACAAAACAAAGCCTTTTGGATAAAAATCCTTTCACTATAATGTACAGGCTATTACTTTATGTGTCTGAGACCATATTGATTAGGTTGGTACTGTGAACTATGTACTTTCCCCTTTGTTACTACTTCACTTGGAGACCGTATGACCCTAGTAGTCACTCACCTTTGCCTTAAGGTGGATCAGTGATGGGGCTTAGTAGCACTTGCATTCTCACATAAAAATATGCGGAATCAGCTTTGCACCGCAAATAACGTGGGTGCGAAGCTAACTGAATCAGGCCCAATATTCCCTTAAGAAAGGTGTCCCACAAGACCAAAAAAATAAAGACTTTCGTAAAACAAAATACCACTCGTCCTGTTACTGAACGCCAGAATAAATATATTTTCATTGCTACAACCTACGATGCTTTGCATTCTGATATTTACTTTGGCGGAGAACGTAGATGAGGATTTGTCAAAAAAAAAAAATTTGAAGGCCAGTAACTAAGACAGCTCAATATGACCTTGAGAAAATCAAGTCGCCGCAGCATTTCATCCAAGGTGCGGACGACAAACTACAATAGCTTTTTCTATACAAAGGTCTATAAGAAGAGGTTTTTTTTTTGTGTGGCAGAGATCATTACGATTAAATATTAAAGGCAGAAGCACAATTTTGCTATCTAATCCAAATGTTCACAATCTTCTGGTTGACTTGTCTAAATTTATGGTCAGCTGTTCAGTAGTTATTCTGGGAATATGGGCCCATAAAATATAATCAATTCTCAATTAGCAGACTCTTAGGTAATTATCAAACCATATCATAACGAATGAGCGTCTTCATCGCTGAGCTCAATGTCAAGAAAAAAAATTTCCATAAAAAGCAGCAGTTCAGAACCTTAGAAAACCTGTCTCTAACAAAGGCTTAGAAGCATTATCTGAATTTAAAGGCATAGCACGACCTACGGTTTATATACTGGATTGGACAATGGGCCAGATCCAGAACAACGCTTGTGAGCGAATTTACGCGTGGCGGAGAAGTAAAATCGCCTTTTAGTAAGTACTGCGCATGCGCACCATAGAAAATACGCACCGTAACGTAGCGTAAATGTGAGCGTATGGGCCATTCACGTACGTGTCACGTAAATACTTACGTGTGTGCGTGCCAATTTTATGTTTCAGAAAAATACGTCTGAATTACGTTATGTAGGTGGGGGTTTGTATTTAAAGAACGGTATGGGCGTGCTTAGCTGCGTAAATACGTGTTGCACATACGTACGTGTGCGGGTAACATCGGTTACGTTGCCAAAAGTTAAGGTAGGGTTTGGAAAGCGTATCTTGGACAAAATACGTACATTCAAGGGGTGTGCCGAGGGGAGTGTCTAGAAGGTACGCACACGAAAATACGCTACGCGAGTAAACGTGTTGCAAACGTAGTTCTGGATCTACCCCAATGTCTGCTTTTTGTTAACGTGGCACATTCTTAGTAGGGACCTGGATCCAAACTGGTTCTGTACTGGGAGGAATTCCGAGCACGGGGCGCAGGGCTGGTGCTAGGGTGATCGGCAGTCGCCTGCAAATGACACTTACTAAGTCCACAGCTCCCTCACTGTAGTGCAGACTGCCACCACAGTCTGCCGACATAGCTTCGGAGCCTCCATCTATGTAATCATCAGTCACTAGTGTCACTCTCTTGTCTGAAGTCTACAATCTCAAAAACTAGAGCAGGCCTAGACAACCCGTGGCACCCTGATGTTGTAAAACTACGAGTCCCAGCATGCATTGTCAGGTATCCGCTACGCCTATGCTGGCAAAGCATGCTGGGACTCATAGTATCACAACACCTGGAGAGCCACCGGTTGGGCTACTGTCCTAGGCCGGGATACAGATGGGGTCTGCCAATACTTACCTTAGCTCTGCAGCAGCAGGTATCGGCTGTATCCTACCACTGATACTTGCTGCCAAGAGCTAGACATTAGCGGGCCAATACGCAAAGAACCTCCTGTAGGTCCTCGGTGCCCCGCAGATGTGTCCTGGGCCCCAACATTTCTGGCAATAGCCCTGGTAAACAGTATAGGTTTCCCGCCTTATACTCATTCAAACCTCCATCCTTTAGATAATTCCCTTGAATTTCCCTGGCTGTTGTAAGCCAGATGGTGTGAGGGAAAGCAGCGTATGCGCACTGGATGAAACTCCTCCTACTTTTGACTGTAGTCTCCTCCATATTTCCACTGCGTATTGGACTGTTCCGACCAAAACTGGAAGGTACACCTCAACGACCATTTAACAATAACTAATTAGAGCAACAGCGGAAGGACAAAAGAATAGTTGTCGACTCTCCCTGAATTTCCGGGAGACTCACGAAATTCGGACATTGCTACCAGAATCCTGGGAGAGCCAGCAAAATCTCCCAGATTTGGGGTTGAGGAAGTGATTTAACATAAATCACTGCCTCAAGCACCGAGTCTTATCTTAAGACTGGCAGCTTTGGTTAAGAAGGGGCAGGGCTTCACGCATAATTTGCATAAACAATAACAAGAGGCTTATCATTTGCACAAACCCAATTCTGTAAATGTAAAAATAACACAAAAACAAAATAAACTGGAAGAAAATTTTCGCCAACTGAATTTATTTGTTCTTTGGAGAAAAATGTACCGGTAATTATTAACAATGGATGCTCATTATCCTTGTTCCAGCCTTTAAAAAGTAAGGCTTCTGCCACCAAGTAAGACCATTCCTCCCAGCTGTCCTGATTGGTGCAGAAGAATCCCTAGCCAAGGGCTCAGTCCCTATCCCCTACTCCCTATCAGATGATAGGGTGACATGTCGCCATCAGGTCATGTGCTAACGAAAGGCATTTGTCAACTCCTACCTACCGAAACCAGCCGCAGGAAAGACCTGTGAAAAATGGAAACCCAACATTGTTTTCCAGTGATATTTTATCTATTTCCATTAAAATAAGAAAAGAAGAGCTGTATAGCAATGAAATGGGTATATTGCAATCAGCCTCTAAAGTTCCTTCACAAGCCAACAGTTCATCTTGGAGATGCTGACTTACAACAAATTATATAGCAATACTACCTTTACCTAAATCTGCTGCATGAATAGAACTCGAATCTATCCACATCTCCACAAATTGCATGTGATTTGGCTGCGTTAAAATGTCCTATGAAGACAGAAGAGGCTTGTAAAGGAAATTTTCTGACTCAATCCGATTACTACCTGACAGAACTTTTGCAGAAACTTTTATCATTAGAGCACTAGTGACTGACACACACAATGCAGATAAATTACCCATTCTACAACCATGAAAGAAGTTCTTTTATTTCCCACTGGTTTGAAAAAGTGACAATTTATTACTGAAAATCCAAACGCAAGATAGCGACAGACTGAAGGCTGTCACAGTTATACATGTCATTTCACACCTCCTT
>WWET01000560.1:248545-288719 GCA_011038615.1 Limnodynastes dumerilii | reverse complement strand
TAGATAGATAGATAGATAGATAGATAGATAGATAGATAGATAGATATCCACATCAACCATACATTGATATTAACACTGAAATCCTATTTGTAGTATTAAGCTTTTATTATGTTATATTAAAAGATAATGGACAGTATTCACAGATCCGTTTTCACGTGGAGTTGCGTGCGTATTTTTAGTTACGTTTTGTCTGTGCATGCGTAGTAAATTTATTTACGTAAGTTACGTAGAATATACGCACATAAGTGCTTCAGCCACGGACAAGTGAATCGCACTTGAGGACATACGTACGGATCGGCGGCATAGAAATACATACTTGAAAATTTACATGAAAGTGGGTAAGGGGGTATTTAAATGAACGCTTGAGGGCGTGGCTATACTGAATCGCACGCACGGAACACATATACGCACGTGAGTACGCACTTAAAGATAAGAAGATCAGAGTGGTCTATGGAGGTGTAAGTCTACGATTGCACGGTCGGGAGAGAGGAGTGTCTGGGTGTTGGTGGGTGTTGATTTGCTACGTGCGTGCGTATAATTGCGTACTTTAAAAAAAATGGATCTGTGAATACGGCCCAATGTCATTTATACTGCAAGGTGACATAAAAAGGAGCAGGGGCGGGACTAGGTGGACTGCTACCTGATAAAAGCTGTCAGAGGCTGACAGGTTATCACAGCGCTGGACACTCCATATATGAGTGTATGTATGTATAGCGCTGTAGCAACGTGCGTGCGTATAATTGCGTACTTTTAAAAAACGGATCTGTGAATACGGCCCAATGTCATTTATACTGCAAGGTGACATAAAAAGGAGCAGGGGCAGGACTAGGTGGACTGCTGCCTGATGAAAGCTGGCAGAGGCTGACAGCTTATAACAGCGCTGGACACTCCATATATGAGTGTATGTATGTATAGCGCTGTAGCACTCATATATGGAGCACCAATTGCTGTTGTAAGCTGTCAGCCTCTGACCGCTTGCTTACAGTGCAGGGGGAGTGACTACCACAGCCCCCCCTTGCGCCCCCTGTAGTTAAGCCCCTGCCAGTACGTTTTTATCTCAGCACACAATCCTTGTTTGGAAAGAAACCAGAGCTTCCAGAGCAGATCCGTCTGTTACGGAAAATAACACAATATTCTGCTGATTCTAAAGAATATTAAGTCTTAACTTTTGGATATTTCTCGTTTCATCTCAGATCAGCGGCTCAAATAAATGGATTTTGGGTACTCATTAAATCATTTGTTTATCGCCCGTACTATGGGAAATGTAGGAAAGGATTGCGTTTGGCACAGGGAATCAATCAGACAGCAGATAGCAATTCTCCGGAGTCTGCATTAATCAGCTCGACAAGCTGTCACTAAGGATTGGGTCAAACACGTAATGTAATATACCAATAAGAAAGAGGAAAAATCCCCAGGACTGCTGAAACAGGGAACTGTTCACCCATTGTAACCCGTCCCCAGGGGCTTATGTCAACTGTTTCCAGCTCACGCAGCTAAATCTTAAGGATGAGTAACATGCGCCGCGCCAATCTGTAGCTTCTTCGGGAACTGTCCCGGCTTAATGCGAAGGCATTAGGTAAATTAATTGCCGAGGAAGCAGCTGACGGATTCTGCCTAGAAGGACTGGCATTCGGTTTTGTAAACAGAGCGTGTCTGGTTCTGCGTCTTTAACAGAAGTGATGATGTTAATATATGTACCAACATCTGTAAATAATATCTAGTGGGGTGATCGTTTCACTGTTCATTAGGAAAACAAGTATTTCACAGAATAATGCACGCCCTGCTGTGACTGATAAAAAGAAACCATTAGAAGCCAATTTGATTTACCTGAGCAGCGGAAAAGCGCTTTATGCTCTTTTATCTCATGGTTGACAACGTTTGCAAACGTATATAAGGTTGATTGTGATAGCACTATCCTGGCGCTGCACCAAAGTGGTGTGTTATGTGCCACCAAAAGGGGTGTGTCCTTTACCAGCAAAAGAGGTGTGTCCTTTACCAGCAAAAGGGGTGTGTCCTGTGAATAGCTCCACCCATGGGTGTGTTTTGTGCTTCTAGGAAAACTAATTTTTCAATAAAAATAGCAGCATTAGTATTTATTGATTATTATATAGTCAGTATTATTGTGTAGACTAGGAATAGGAGATCCACTGATGACTTCTGGTGCAGTTTGCATAAATAGTGTCATCAAGTCCCGCTTTCCGGCAGGGAAGCTATGAAAAGTCGGCAACCCTGAGATATCTGCTAGTCTTTGGCCTCCATAAAAATGGCTGCCTCTATAGGCCTCACTGAAGGGAAATAGGACAAAATTTCTAAATTGTGTCATCATTAAGCTATGAATTACTGGAACTTATTCAGCATCAGGGAGACTGCAAATACTTCAAGGAGTCAGGGAGACCGTTCGCTCCTCAGAGAGTCTCCCTGATATTCAGGAAGAGTTGGCAACTATGCTCTTTATATCCTTATTGTTTAGGTATTTAAATAATTAGCAACACAGGACCCTGGGAATAGTCAGCTTAGTTTTTATATCAACAGCTTTGTTTGTTATAGTATGTAACACTTGTGTAAGAAGCTTGCTGGTACGGTATTAGATAGAGGTTTTTTTTTCTTTAATTTAATGTATTATTTGTATGGGCGCAGTTTGCCGGTCCGATGATCTGAATTTTGACACTGGAATGCTAGACAAAGGTCCGGATTCACAACCCCGGACATATTGCATATATGTCCCTAAAATACAGATAATAGCTACCACGCATGTGTAGTTACTATTTTAAGTAATCTACGTATCGTTTTCACAATCTACGTAACAAAACAATAAGTTGATTACGTAAAATAGTTACTACGTATGCGTAGTAGATATTACCGGTATTTTAAGGACGTATATGCAATACGTCCGGGATTGTGAATCCGGGCTAAAATAAGTAAAGATCCCAACTTTCTATAATCAATCACAGCTATTTTTATTTTATTCTTAAACATACCACAGGGTTCGGTGTGTGATAGGTTAGGAATATATATATTTATATTGGCATATCAATTAGAATGTGGGTTTTGGAGGATTTTAGCTCCGTATAAGGCTGTACTGTATATAATGAATGATAGCTATCCTAAGAATAATGTTCTGAGAGCTCAATAAAAAAAAGTATCCTCAGTTCTCGCGGCTCATTCATCAACCGGCTGACGGCACAAGAACAGAACAGGCACCGTTCAAGGTCCTTCAGGTGTCTGATAAAAGCAGTAGGAGTATAGATGGTGCTTACCTCTACACGCTATTATTGATGCCACTTAAAGCTAGGTATGACCGTGCAGAGCATTGCACCATACTCTCTTCCGGGCACTGCATTATAGCAGGATAAGAAGGGAATACATTAATACATAAGCATGTACAGGGTGGAGAAGTGGGTGAATGCAATAGGTTATTGAACCTTTGTATAAAGAGACTGTGAAACGTTAATGAAGGTTTCATCGTGCCCTAGGGCTCCTCCCTGCAATGCTAAGCACTGTGCTCTGTGCTGCTTGCTATCATCATAATTAAAGCTAAGGAGGAAGAACCCAGTAACTGTTTTCCATCTCATCTGAGTCAACATGATTGCTCAGTCTGTTTATGCAAATCAAATGAAAGAGGAATGCCAGAAGTAAATGCATCCTAATTAGTGTGGTAATTAATATTAAATTAGCATTTATTTAACTAAATTAAAACCACAGGACTAGAGATGCAAAATGACGTTTGAGTAAGAATAAAATAAAAAGATATCGTGCTCGTAGTCTTCTATTATTACTAAAGGCCGTAGCCCTGAAAAGATTGCATGATATAAAAGTGTTGTAGACATCAGCAGTCTTGCTCCACCTGAATGAAGACACAACGGGCTGGAAGGGATCCAAGGCTGCACAGAAGCGTCTGTAGTCAGATCGCTGAACCTTAACACATGAGCACTGCAGCAGTATTTAAGGTGCATTCATAAACTCACCAAAGGCATTCATTAGGACAGCACTCTCTGCATTAACATCGGTCCGATGTTCGAAAGTGGATCGTCGGCTCTCAAATGCCTTCAGCGCTCACTCATCGGCTGTTTTCTATTAGACAGAGTCGTTACTGAGACTCCTGTGTGATTGAATATTGTAATGCTGAAATGCTTGTTCAACATTAAAATAACTCTAACCTTGGGCCTGATCCAAAGATAAGAAGGAACTAAGTACACGCGGATACGCAAAAATAAGTAACTAAGTGGCAAGTGCCCTGCCATGACACTCACCTTGTTCTTACGGATCTTTACTGACTTACTCCGCCATAGGGTCGGGTGCAGTCCCCGCTGCGACGGGCGGCTTTGAATAATAGAGACAGCCGAAATTTCCTTTTCGTCTGTCTCTATGTTGAATAGGCAACGTTTTTCCTCATCCACATTGGGCTACCGTAACTCTACATGCGTACTTTGGTGCGTAGTTTGCAAACCCATCCCATGATACCCTATTTAAATACCTCCTGATGCACAGAACTCTGAACGTACAGAAACCGGGACGGTACGTGCAGTGTTCCGATGCGTAACATCTGGCAAGCGCATGTGTTTGCCCAAACCAACTTACGCATGCCAGCTGATGTTATTGAGGACCAGATTCAGAATTAAGAACGTCTGGTAACTTACGCACGCAAAATGCGTAAGTGGAGTGATTTCTATTCAGAGCGCATGCGCAGACCATGGAGATACGAAGCGCAATTGGAAAGATGCGTAAGTAATTTCCGCACGCAAAAAAATCCGTACGAACATAAAAGATCGGACGGATTATTAATTAGTAGGCGTCAATCGGAATGCAAATAGCAAAAGATAGGCGTGGTAATGCAGAAAACGTGCGGTTATATATGCGAACGTTTAACTTCCGTCACATATACGCACGCTAATGATAAGGTTGCTTTCACAACATGGAAGTGTTCCGAAATTTATTCATTTTGCAAAACGTACTTATTTTGTATGAACGTACGGATCTATTACGAACGCACGGAAAACACTCTTAATTGCGAATCCGGTCCTGAGTCTGGATCAGGCCCATTAACTGTGTTATTGTTGCTCTGAGTAACTCAGCTCACATTAAGTAACGTTACACACAGAAATCTGGAGAAACGCTAGATTTTTTTAATTGTATTTTTAATTTTTTACACAAAAATATTCAAAATGTTTCAGAAAGCTCTGAAAATGCCTCAAAATGAATACGTTTCAAAAAGAGCGGTGAACATGAATATTTAATCTATTCAATGAACCCAGGTGACATTCTAAATGTACTGCGTAATAGACAGGCAGAATGGTTATGGAGAGCAGATGTAGAACTGGGAAGATAGATCCTGGTGGTAAATTACAAGGGGAAAGAAAAAAACCATGTGATTCGCTGAGCACTACAACCTTTAGGCTAATGCACAGTTGCTCAAGTCTACATTTTAAAAGAGGAGCTTTGGATAGAATACACATTGCTTGTGTTTAAAAGATCTTTTCAGTATCCCCAAATCTAAAATGTGAGCCAATTAACATGAGTTGCAAATTAATGAACTTTATTGGCAAGCTAGGAAATACTACAAAATTTTTAATGTCCATTTAGTGTTGGGCTAGGCTACATCTACTTTCAATTCCACTTTTGTTTTGTCAGCATGGTCCGGATTCACAGTTATGTAGTTTTCATCTTACGTACGTTGTTTTAAGAATTGAGCTACTACGCATGCTTCAGTTACACTCTCCGGTACGCGAGTCTAATTGCAGAAAATGGGACTTCCGAAAGTTTCTTTTCCAAAGTCCCATTTTCGAATACTTAGCGCTTTCTATTTTTTTTTTGTGAATGGGTGTATATGCCGTTCGGCATACTTTACCCATTCACTTTCGCAATTACCGTTATCCTTCCGCCGTCTGTGATATCCCTCCGCCGCTGCTATTGCCGGACCAGGAACAGGTGAGTAAACTATATGTGCGGGTTAGGATTAGGATTAGGGTCAGGCTGCAGGGGAGGGAAGGTTAGGGTCAGGCTACAGGGGAGGGAGGGTTTATGTCAGCCTGCGGTAGATGGAGGGTTAGGGTCAGGCTGTAGAGTAGGGAGGTTTCGGATAAGGCTGTGGAAGATGGAGGGTTAGTGTCAGGCTGCAGAGGAGGGGGGGTTAAGGTCAGGCTGCAGGGGAGGGAGGATTAGGGTTAGGCTGCAGGGGAGGGAGGGTTAGGGTCAGGCTGTAAGGGAGGGAGGGTTAGGTCAGACTGCAGGGGAGGGAGGGTTAGGGTCAGGCTGCAGGGGAGGGTGGGTTAGGGTCAGGCTGCCAGGAAAGGAGGGTCAGGGTAGTGAGAGGGGAGGGTTAGGGTTATAATTAGGGAAGGGACTATTTTTACTTACCATTTAGCTGAACGAAGATTTCGGAGCTCCGTGGATCAATTGCTCAGCGGGGACCCACACCCCGCATGCTTATGCACTTACGCAATCTACATACAGAAATGGTACGTAGATAGCGAAAATAAGCTACTAAGCATGTGTAGTAGCTCAATTCTTATAACAACATACGTAAGAATAAAACTACGTAACTGTGAATCCAGACCCATATTTCAAAATGGTCACAGCTCTCATTTGACTGCATAAATGTTAAAGGGAAAGAACCATGAAAAAAATATAAAACTATTCAAAAGCCATTATGATAAAAAAAAAAAAAACAGAAAAAAAAATGAATGAAATGTAAAATTCACTCGAGGGTCAAAAGACCAGCATTATCCTACAAGATCAATGTCCACAATATTGCAAAGAGACGGATGATCAGAAACAAATGAGTTTCAGCCACAAGACAAAAACCTTCACCTGGAGCAGTGCAAAGTATTGTAATAAACTCACGGAACAAGAGATCTATCAAGTAAGATGGAAAACGTCATTGCAGCCAACGGGACATTGTCTTGTGATAAATCTGTGGCCATTCTTCTTTAATATAGAAATGTTGATATATGACTTATATCTTTTTGAGGATACATTTGCCGGTATGAACGGCCCATTTTAGACAATGGTCCATTCGAAAGCTTAGTTTCAGCTGTACGAATGTCTACTGCATTTTTATAGTGAAAATTTACATTCTGGAACAGGTCCATGTCAAATGATCTTATACTGACATGGTCCTGGTTCTGCTTAGGGTTAAACTGCGGGACAGGAAGGGTTAGGCTCCGGAGAGGGTTGAGGTTAGGTTGTAGGATGTTAATGGTTGGGGAGGGTTAAGGTTAGGCTGCAAATCAGTATGGTTAGGGTAAGGGTTAGGCTGCAGGACCACGATCATTAGGGGACTGTTAGCCTACTGAGAGAGGAAAGTTAAGATTAGGGGAGGGTTAGACTGCAGAGAGGGGAGGGCTAAGGTTAGGTTCTGGGATGATAATGGTTGGGGAGATTTAAGGTTAGGCTGCAAATCAGTATGGTTAGGGTACGGATTAGGCTGCAGGACCAAGATGGTTAGGAGAAGGTTAAGCTACAGAGAGAGGAGGGTTAAGGGAGGGTTAGACTGCGGAGAGGGGAGGGCTAAGTTTGGGATAGTTAAGGTTAGGTTTCGAGAAGGGAATGGTTAGGGTTAGGGATAAAACTTGCCAATCGCCATCGTGGGAGTCATGTTTTCTAAGGGGAGACTGTCGAAACTGATCACAGTCGGCCCTTTATTGCCACATAGTGATTCCATTGGAGAGCCATAGGCTGGACATGCCTAAGCTTAAGTATGGCCAAAAAATGTGGCAGTCAGCATGATGAAACATTTCAGCACATGTAACATATGGCAGATATAGGCAACCCGTGACACGCTAGGTTCCATTATACCTTGCCAGGCATCTCCCATGGGTAAGCTGATGGAGCATGCTGGTAGTTGTCGTTTCCCAGCATCCTAGAGTCTCCCTACGCCTGCAAAGTAATATCAAGAGTCCTAACATTCTAAACAGAGTTGTATGTCCATGAGTGACGCTAAATGGTTAATGGCCAGAGAAGTGCACAATCCAGCCACCCAGGGGGGCTATGAGCCTGACTTCACTCAACAATAGGATTCCCTTCAGTGTTAGAGAGAATGAGGCTTTAACGGGATGAAGCGTTGGAAACTTAGATGGTGGGAAGAGAAGGAGCTGATTAATGGCCAATTTCACTCCATCCGCTACACGAGCAGCTGTCCAATCTCCTCTTGTTAGGCTAAGTGCCAACTGTCACAGGACATTTTCTAGTGAATCCCCCACTGTCCATTTGAAACTCTGGGAAACGTCTTGAGTTTGTCCTTCAGTATGGCGCACAGAATGAGGTCTGGAAACAGGAGTGATTACCTCACCGGCTCCACATCTCTTGCTGTCTTATTCTCTTAGGGGAATGGAAGAGAAAGTGAAGGTAGACTGCTTAAATTGTGGAAAAAGACCTCTATTATCTATAAAAACATCCCTTTTACCTCCACTAATTTAGAACACAACATTTTTTATTTTACCTTAGTTTCCAAAGATAAAGTAAGTTTAAAACCAATTTCAACTTTCCACTGTACATAAGACCCATCCGAATCGTCTGAACCAGCATTGTTTTAATATAATGATTGGAAGCACCTAATTTTTACGCTCAACGATGCCCACAGTCTGCTTCTTTCTTCAGAGTCTTCAGTCAAGTACTGAACGATCCAGTGGGGAGTCGTTTCAGTGTGGACAGAACAAAGGTCAGCTGCAGAATCGTGACTAATTATATAGACTATGCTGAACCGCTGCAAATAATTCCAGTGTCTACCACACTTTATTCTTGTTCTTGCGGGAGGGCATATATAAAGAAAGAGAAACAGAAACAGACAAAGAGAGACAGAAAGAAAAGACTACAAACAGAAAGAAAGAAAATGAGTAAAAATAAAAAATAAATCTGGTGATGGGGTGTACATAAAAGCTTAAGAGTCATTCAGACGTGACACATGTCGTGACTAAATGGCGTTCTGACACCGGTAGAATATAACGGAGTTCATTCAACTTACACGAAAGGCTAAAGGAACTACACATGTATAGCTTGGAGCAGAGAAGGGAGAGGGGGGACATGATAGCAGCTTTCACATATATCAAGGGTTGTGACCGGCTAGAGGAGGAGGCATTTTTCAGAGGAATAGGTGTAATAGAACACGAGGGCATGAATATAAACTGGAGGGTGACAGGTTCAAGAGGGGACATTATATAAAGGAAGAGGTGTAATAGAACACGAGGGCATGAATATAGACTGGTGGGTGGTAGATTCAGAGGAAATGTGCAGAAAAATGACTCCACTGAAAGGGTGATAGATAAGTGGAATAGCCTCCCATCTGAGAGGGTAGAGGTAACACAGTAGAACAGTGTAACATGCTTGGGATAAATATAAGGAGATGCTAAATCTTAAACTAAATTGAGGGTAAATAGGGTCTAGGGTCAGTATAGTTTTAAATAAACAACTGGACAGACTGGAGGGCAATTACTGTAATGTGGCTCTTATCTGCCGTCACTTTCTATGTTTCTATGTTACACCCAATTCATAAACAAAAAATGCAATTGCAAATGCTTTGGGCTTATCGACCTGTACCAAGTGAACCTACTAACAAGAACAATACTAACAATGACGATGCATCCGCAACTGAAAAATTATTTGGGTGTTCTTTCTAAAAACGCGCATATGGCGTCAAAAGGTTGGCGATTCCTTAGCACGCGTCTGCATTTAACCACATACTGGACTGGATCCAGGCTCCCGTAAAACAGCTGCTTTAAGCAAGCAACACTGAATGTATGGAAGATGATTTTGTATGCCCTGCAGCTCCCTATGTGGTGCGGGCCAAATACTTCATATTTAAATTACGATAAGGGCTGCGTTTAGCCCCTACATACGATTATTTTGTCTTGTAACTAAAGTTGGAAAAACACTACAAGTTTTTCTAACTACTATCACTCCAGTGATGCAATAAACAAGTATTTGGAATGATATTGTTTAGGTGTGTACTCTGATCATGTCTGATCGTTACAAAGTATATAACATTTGATCTGATCTTCAGTTTAGCGATCAAACAATGTCAGTCCTACCTATTCTTCTTTCCCTTCCTGCTTTAGCCCCACCTTTGTGGGCGTGTCTATTCAAATTTCAGATTAAGCAGGGGGTTATGGGAAAGAACATCAACTAAGTGTAGTGTGTACAGAAGAATCCCAAAACTGATTTTTAAGTTATAGAATCCTTCGAAAAACTGGTAGTGTTTGATGTCCCAATGGGAAAACTTAAGTTGGAGATTACTTCTTTCTTCTCATGTTTGTGCTATCGATCGAATTGATTATCCCCCTAAGACTCTGAATGAGCCGCTATGGGTGTCTGTTGCCTCAGCAATGTTGGCTCCCAAAATGAATGTTAAAGTATATGACGAAAACCCGTCCTGTCTTCCATAAATCTATCTAGAGGGCAATTACTGTAATTCTAAACGCATTTTATCTTTTTTTTTGCTACATATTATTTCCCATTCCCACTGTGATTTATTTTTTTTTATTTCTCTGCTTCATTTCATCAACGTCCAATTTAATAACACAATTTCCTCTAATCTTCTTGCTCATTACATATCAGCTCATGACGCTTATGTAAAATGCATGACTGGCTTGCATCGATGGATGCCTTTACGGAAGGACGAGATATGCGCCAGCTTGCTAAGGAAGCATCCATGCACACACACACACACACACACACACACACACATACACACACACACACATACTACTGCTGGCAGCTCCTCCCTGACAAGCAATAAAACCACCAAGTCATGAACTGAGAAGTCTATTTCACTTAGTGGGCAATGGCAGGCTTCTTTAACCATTCAGAACCTTCGTCTGTTAGCAGTAAATGACACAAAGTGTTATAAGCCAGAGATAAAGCAAGAATTCAGTTAAATCTGCTCTACTAGTCAAAATCACACACTGGATCGAATTAGACATTCATGTTGGTTGGGATTTCATTTTATGTATGTAAATTAGACAAGACCATAGCTAGGACAATGGCTAAACTTTATTTTGAAGCACTGGCCAAATTTGGACCGTCCATGACAGAAAGATGCGGCACTCATTAGGGGCTGGTGCTAGGTGTCTTTAGCCCATGGCCCTCCCCTCCTTCCTTCCTCTGGCCACCGTTAGACTTCTTTCCTTGTACTGATCAAAAGCACACGGGGATACACAGTTGTGGCTCCTGCATTGTCCAATACATGTAAGCACCACTGCATAGGATGACCTGAGCCTCAACCACTAAACACACACAAGCAGACGCAGGGGAATAGCTGAGCAGCAGCGGCTTGTGTGCTATGCAGTTGATTCCAGCATAAGGGTTCCTGAGTACCTCTATTCCACCCAGTACCAATGTCTAAACTTTCCTAGAGCTAGCACCAGGCCTGACTGCAGGTGTTGTGAAACTACAACCTTCCAGCAGGCGCCAAAGCATATGCACAGTGGATATCTGGCAGAGTATGAGTAGTAGTTTCTTGACATTTTGCCAGTGCTGTCCTAACATACAATCCAACAGGCATTAAAACATAAGAGTTAAAAACATGAATAAATAGTTTAAAATTAGGGGGGGGGGTAAAATATCTAATCCTCATGATCTGCTCAAACATGAACACTATTCACCAAACCACATCCATGTTCTGAACTACAAGGCTCAAAAACAACTATGCATTAAATCTGACATATTTCATATGAAAAATCTATGATTTATTTCTAAACAAAAATATAAACTTGAAAAGCCATCCCGAAAATTCTATGACATGTTTAAACCCTTGAGATTTGTAAAAGCGCAAAAACAACATTACTTTAATAGTGCCCACAGCATCACTAATGCGATATACAGAGGCTTAGGCACAATCTAGCAATGACACACAGCGCCCCCTAAGTCTGTCAAATGGAAATGCATGCAGTTTTAATGCTTTCAGTGTTAGCAGGTCCTTTAACAACTGCAGTGGTAGTCATGTGCATCCTATATTATTTCATACAGCAGATATTTTCTTATATGTGTTTCATTTTCAGAATTCTAAGGAGAAGTGTTAGCTGTCAGCCTATGCTTGTTACACTCTACTGGCATTTAGCATTACTGCTCACATATCTTCCTGATAAATGGACTGTTTGTGCTTAGATGGGAGAGTGGTTAAATCTAGACAAGGGGATAATGGCCAGAACATGTACAGTATACTACTTCAATGACTGTCATCTCCTGTTGTCTGCCTTTCAGGTAAATACATTAGCAGATAAGTGGAGGCAAATATGTGAGTATATTTTACATTCAATAAATAAATAAGAGTTTGTAGCTGCCTCTGCTATCATAATACTTCAACTGGGTTTAACCTATACAGGGATATTAATGTATGAATAGAAATATATATCTTGATACAGAGACTGTGCCGTGTGTTTCCTATAGGACTGTACTGAGATAATCATGTGATATCACCATCCAATCATTAAACTGCTACATAAACTGTTATACCACATGCCGCTCAAACTGTGACATCACTGTCCAATCACTAACCTGCTGTGTAGATTTTATGACAAACATCCAATCACCAAGCTGCTACATTGAAAGCGTGACTGCGCTGTGCTCATTGTGTGACATCGCCATCCAATCACAATCCTGGTTCATAGCTTGTGGCTGCACTCTGCTCATTCCGCTTAATCATCATCCAATCACAATGCTGCTACATTTACTGCGACTGCAGTAAATGTAGCTCATCCTGTGACGTCACCATCCAATGAGATGATTCATTATACAACACATAAGTAGAAAATGATGATTTATTTCTCTACAGTAGAGTATCATTCGTAGAGAAGGAATAGTTAATTAAAGCAGAGTGAGCCATAAAATTACTGCAATAAATCAAAAAAACTTTTACAATATAATGGTATATATGCTAATGCTAGGCCAAGGAGAGGGAGTGGGAACACCGAAATGACTAGAATTAATGAATATTTGCTGAGGAGAAAAATGATGACGTTTTATTCCCATATTCTATTAACTTGAAAGAGATATTTAGATTGCAACTATAGATAATATTCAGTACATATATTTAATATAAAAGGGATTAATGCCACCTACTGGCATGTACTTACTCCCTCGATCTGCTATCTCTATAGTTCTCTAATATACTGTATAAGACAGGATGGTCATTGCACCTGATTGAAAGGTCACACAGCCATATGTCAAAGTCACTGCAATGTTTAATCTTCCAAACAGGAAGTCATAGAGAAGAGAGAAAGCTGTGAGAGAGAGAGAGAGAGAGACAGAGAGAGAGAGAGAGAGAGGAGAAAGAGGAGAGAGAGAGAGAAAGAGGAGAGAGAGAGAGAGAAAGAGAGAGAGAAAAGACAGACAAAGGATAAAAATACAGAGGACTAAGATACAGTGGATATACATATAGAGGATAGAGAGACAAAGAAAACAGAGACAATGGATAGACAGAGGATAGACATACAGAGGACATAGAGAAAGAGATTAGTACAACAGAGAACAGAGAGAGACAGAGGATAGAGGGACAGAGGACACAGAGACAGAGGATAGGCTTTTGATGGGTTTTTAATTAGTAATGCAATATCTGCTCTCAAAAGAGGTACACTTGCATACTCTTAATCAGAGCATATGATTTAAGGATATGGGGCCGGATTCAGAGCTCTTAAGACCGCGTATATGCAATCTACGTTACAACAAGAAACGTAGATGATGTTGCAGTAATTTTCCAACATCATCTACGTTTCTTGTAACACAAATTGTAACACAAATTGTAACACAAATTGTAACACAAATTGGAAAACTTCAGGTGCATATGCTCTGAATCCGGCCCACGATCACTCATATGGATGTCATTGTAAACCCATTGTAACCACCATATAAGTTAGATGTACCAATCCTTCAAAACTCTGTTAGATACCCAAATCCACCTATTATTATTTATCTTAACAATTCAGACAGTAAAAGTTAGAATCCGATTGACCGCTACAGGTATGTGCAACACCCAGGGCCGGTGCTAGGGTGTTCGGCACCCCCTGCAAACTTTAATTTTGCACCTTTCTGTTTAGCAAGTTGACACCAGTGACCATCCTAGATTATAGTAAGCGTCATCATACAACACAATTGTAACCACAATAAAACAACGCAAATCATAGTCACCACTATACAATAGTGTCCTAGTCTCTGCTATACATAGATATATATCCCCCATCCAGTCTCTCCAGCACCCTGTATCCCCATCATGTCTGTAAAGCACCTATTATCCCTCATCATGTCTCTCTAGCACCCAGTATCCCCATCATGTCTGTCCAGCAACCAGCATCCTTTTCATGTCTGTCCAGCATCCAGCACCCCATCATGTCTGTCCAGCACCCAGTATCCCCATCATGTCTGTCCAGCACCCAGAATCTCCATCATGTCTCTCCACCTCCCACGTGTGTGTATTGTGTGTGTGTGTGTGTGTGTGTGTATGTGTGTATTGTGTGTGTTTTTTATTGTGTGTGTGTACTGTGTGTTTGTATTGTGTTTGTGTGTGTATTGTGTGTGTGTGTTGTGTGTGTGTGTGTGTGTGTGTAGTGTGTGCGTGTATATTGTTTGTGCGTGTGTATTGTGTGTGTGTGTGTGTGTGTATTGTATGTGTGTTGTGTTGTGTGTGTGTGTGTGTGTGTGTATGTATGTGTATATATATGTGTGTGTGTGTATGTGTGTATGTATGTGTATATATATGTGTGTGTGTGTATGTGTGTATGTATGTGTATATATGTGTGTGTGTGTGTGGTGTGTGTGTATGTATGTGTATATATATGTGTGTGTGTGTATGTGTGTATGTATGTGTATATATATGTGTGTGTGTGTATTATGTATGTGTGTATGTGTATATATATGTGTGTGTGTGTGCACGTATATTTTAAAATGAGTCACTGAATTCAGCTAACAATTCTTCGCACGCCCCAGCATAGCAATAATCTGAGTGCACACTCCAATAATGTGATGTTGGATAAAGTTTCTCTGGTGCTTACAAACTGAAGATCTGCCACAAGATTGTACTGGCTGACGCCTCACTATATATAGACAGCAACAGTTACGAGCAAACGCTCTCGTATTGTCTCTGCTCAAGAGATTACTTATTGCAGAAATTGTGTAGAAATTGTGTCCGATTGGCACCAGACAAAAATAATGGCTACCAGCTATAGTGCCCAGGACTCATAGCTGTATGTTTTCCTGTATGATGCAGGTTTAATATGGTATTGAGGCTAAATGAGTCTCATAGCTACCGATTGGGAACTGTCAAATCAAGCAGCCAATCAGATGAGAGTGACGTGTTCTAACATCAAACCTAACACCTCAATATTGGTTCTGCAGAGTCATTATTAGACACTGCTAATTTAATAGTAAGCAGTTAGTAGACCTTCAGAATGCAGTGTCTGAGGAGGTCCCTTACAGGGTAGTCACGTGATCCTAATTAGCATAAGTTAACTATTTAAATAACAAGCACTTTCTGCAGCCAAGATCCTACCTTAACATTTAGGGCCAGATTTACTAAGCTGCAGGATTGGAAAAGTGAAGATGTTGCCCATAGCAACCAATCACATTCTAGCTGACATTCTCTAGTACGTCATAGAAAAGTGAGAGCTAGAATATGATTGGTTGCTATGGACAACATTTCTACTTTCCTAAACCCGCAGTTTAGTAAATCTGGCCCCTATTGTATGATTTAAATACCTACCCCCTCGCACCGTGCAGACATGCTTTAGGCATGCCCTCCCATCCGGCCCTGCCATTAAAACGACTTCCAGTACAGAAATCTGGATCGCGGGGATCCGGATCCATGCTGGAAGTTGGCAGCCTGCGCAGGCGCACACGACAAATATGGTCGTTTTCTGCACATAGTATCTCAAGAAATGGCCACTGCTATTAAATCAGGATCGGGTCCCAGGTCTCTGCACAGGGCTACACACTATTAACCCCTTTGGCTAAGGCCATTAAACATTGCAACGATCAATGTCTATGCATACAGTAGGCACATAGACACAGCCTGCAATTATACCATACACTGGCTTTGTTTGTTATAGCCTAGATCAAAATCCCCCTTCATAATTAAAAGCCATACTAACCCCACTCAGACAACTCTAATCTTTAATCTCTGCAAGAAGCAAGACCAGATGGTTCTCTGCAATCACAAACATGTTAGTAATATATCTCGATTCCACAAAACAGAGCACGAACAAATTGCAAAGTAAAATACAACAAAAAACCCTGCAATGATGTTAAACTCTTATGTAGCAGCAGCATGTGTTTAGTAAACTATAAACACAAAGCATATTGTAGCAAAAAAACAACAACTACAACAAAAAGACATAGGAATCCTGTACTGCAACAGATAGAAACAAAAGAACTGTGACAGAAAGCAACAAATCCAATTCGATTTCTGTAAATGAAACTTGTTTTCTGAAGGGAAAGGGGAAACTAATCACCTTACACACCAAAGCGATGGACCCAGTTTTTCCTGGCTGATCCCTATTTTTGAAGTATAGCCCCACAAATGTTTTTATTTCACCCCTTTAATCTGGCTCCATGCTTGCAGCCGTTTCATTGGTTAACAAGGTCACACCTCCTTTTGCAGCACCGTGGTTGTTCCATTTGGACAGAACCTTGAACCCAAACAGGTTAAGACCTGGGGGGAAACAAATCTGCATGGAGCAACCACTGGGGGTCTGGAGAGATAAGGGTCATTTTTCCCTTTAGTGTCAATAAATAAAAGTTTACTTAAATACAAATTAAACCCCCTCCAAACTAAAAAAAAAAACCCTAAATCACTTGGGAATAGCTCTATAATCTGTGACTTCAAAGTATTTTTAATTAAAATGCAAATACATACAAATCCATTGGGAATATTTTTAGAAAAAAATTTAACTTCTGATATATTAAAAAAAAGTGTGGATTAATCAGGCTGCATAATTATCATGATATCTTTTATTTCTGGAAGATATAAAATAATGCTAGAATAAATGTCTGTGTGTAGAGGGCAAGCGGCAGAAAGCGCTAGCTCAATCGATGATATGAAATGCCACATCAGGGGCTTTTCTCTAAGTAAAAATGCGGTATGTGCACATTCATCTTTCTCTGATTAGCGGGAGAGGGGTGCACGGTTCAGCTTGCTGCACTGTGGCTGTTTTAAATAGCAGACCTGCCTTTATGCCATAGAGGAGAGGAGGGGGAAGAGTAGAGGGACCAGATGTAACCCTTTCTGTGCTATTACCCATGTCACTCTGCAGTCAGGTCAGGCTATCCTTCCCCTTGTCATAAAGTGAACCAGCTCTTTGAGCAGATGTCTTAAGCTGCATGCAGTCCTGTTTATCCTAGTGGGCACTGTGCCAATCATAGATGACCTTTTTCCTAAATAATGGGTGGTTTAGTTATGTTAATTTTACAAGATACTGTCCCCACCAGCCACACACACAAACACACACACACTCCCTGCCTGCTACAACAGCATATTTTTCCCCTATGAGGTGGAAACGCAAGGTCCCCCGAGCTTATTATTTGGTTTCATTCTTCCTTTAGGACTAAGCAAAGGGAAAATGGATTAAGACACATGATAACTTACACACTACAGACATGTATCAAATGCGATTTACTGCACTTTTCCCCAGTGCAAGCTAACGCACCATAAATCGGATGCTGACACACAGTATTTCACTGCTGCATCCTAAAGCATAACTTTCAGATCTCATAGTGCACAGTACACATTGATGCACGATATATACTCTCATCTGCTCCTTTATTTAATGCTGTGTTCAGCATTAGTGTGTCAGTATTAATCAACAGTATTATATGCAGGTGTGTAAAATATGCCAAAGCAGCACAGGATCATCTAAACTTATGTCGGTTGACACAATGAGAGTGTATAGTAGAGGAGGGGGAGGGGGCAGTGTAATAAATCCCAGCGGATGAGTTAAGAGTAACTGCATAATAAAGCACAAATCTTCCCTGGCTAATCCATGTTGCAATAGGAAAGGCACAAATAAATTCATATATTTTTTTTTTTGCTTTTGCTCTCAAGGTAAATACTGGCTTATTTTGCTTGTAGTACACAAACACAGAACATCTTTATTAGTAAACTCTAATTTAGAGTTGAGCTACATTACATCCCCATTCAACTCATTCAGTTTACACATTTTAAATTTGCTCTTGCACCCCCCTACAAGTCGACATGGTGCAGATTTGCCCCCTCTTTTTTTTTTTTTTATTTGCGGTCATTCTGAATTAGCCGCACACTTCTCATCCAGAAGGGTAGGTAATAAATACATGGTGTGTCCATCATTTTTCCAGTGGTCTTAAAATAACTGGGAAGTCGGCGTTCATTTTAAACTAAAAGGTGACCTTGTTCACAGCCACTATAAAGAGTTACCTGATTATGCTTTACATTGATAACAGTTTAATCACTTCACGTTGTTAAAAAACAGGGCCACGCTTGTTAACTCCTGCCGTATGTGTGAGGGTTCTTGTACTCCTTGCATTGCTCGTGTCAGAGTTTAAATACTACAGTGTGGTTTTATAATGCATGATATTGGAACAGGAGCAATTATCAAAAAACAAAAACAAAAAACCTCCAGGACATATTCAGTGGTAACTGCAGAAAAAAGGGGTTAACATAACATAACAATTACAGTCAATCAAACATAAGCAGAAGCACAAAGGGGACAACTTTTTATTAAATGACTCTCACTGCCCACCTGCATAACATAGTTAATATTGGGGGGGGTGGCCCGGCACCTATAGAATTCTCTCCTCTCTCTCTATAGATATAGATCTATATAGGCAATATAGGTCACTGGCTGTATAAAGGATGCAAATAGTTCCAAGTTTTGGAGAAGGTTTAACTCTTTGGGTGCCAGACGCCTTCCGCTCCACAGCATTAACCCCGTCGCTGCTGGAGAGACTTTGTCAAACTCCTTATTCAGCCGTCACAGGCAGGACATGGCAATCGGCAACATTATAGAGTAATAATTACAAACGAATGAATGAATGAATAAAGAAGAGGTGCACTTACCCAAAATATTAAGTTAAAGAGGAACATCATATATTTCAAACAACACAGACAGCCTCTCGCCATGTTGCACTTCTTAAATTCTAGAAGAAAAACAAAGGATAGATCCAGGTAAAAGACCACATATTTGCCTCCTTTGGGTGCAGAATACTTGTCCCGCTTTACACCACCAGCGTGACTCTGGCTGCGAGATCCGGCATTGCCATAGAAAGCGCCAGCTGTGAATCCTCTACCAAATTCCCTGCTCGAGGTAGAAGGTTTGGCTGAGTCCCGGCTGTCCACAGACGGACTTCGGTGTATCGAAGAGTCCTCGCTACTCGACTTTTCCATAGTCTTTAGCTTCCCAGATGCCCGAGCTATTGTTTTGCATGTCTCAGTGTTAAATCCAAAGCACAGAGGGAAGGGGAAAAGCTACTGGCCGGCTGTCACTGTCCTAATCAAGAGACCCGCAGTGGGACACTGGCTTCTAGGGAGAGGGTAGAGGGAAGGAGGGGGTGATGAGTGCCCAGCTCCAAATATTGAGGTCCCTCAATGGATTCCAGCAGTTCTTTACTTTTTAACATCCATCTGTCCCCATGCAATAAATAAATCATTAAATATAAAGCACAATAATAAATTAAGAGCTTTAAAAAAAAATATATGTATGGGCTAATTGTACAAAGGCTGAGAACTCTCCCTGGGAGCTTACTCAGTCCTTCTGTGCCAGGGTCGGCTACAGAATCTGTGCTGCTAATCTATCCTACAGCATCAGTAGCTGCAACTGCTCTTGGTGATGTGGGCAATCCCACAGTAAGCTCTCAGCAGCTCTCAAGTAATACAGTTTACTCCACGCAGCCCTCCCCCTCAGCTCCGCAATTAGCCAATGGAGAAGACACCGGCTAGCAAGGGGACAGCCCACATGACATAATATCTTTAAAAGGCTTATTCTGTTAACTTTGACTATACAAGTGCACAGGAGAATCTCTTAAATGTCAGGGGCTGCTGAAAATGAGAGCGGGGAGCAAATTCAATCACTTCCAATTAACGTATCTGGATACATGGGAGCTTTGCAGGAAGAGTGAGCAGTGGGTATTAACACAGATACTTGAACTGTGGACTCTCTGTTTGACTTCACGCAGACACTGGATCTGAATGCACTGAGAAGGTGGGAAGCTCATATGTTACACTGATCTGCGGAATATAGGCTTCACAGCTGCACAAAATCACTTTCATAGTGCTAGAGGGACTAAGGGAAGCATTGAAAAGCGGAGTAAGTAAATAAACAGCAGTATAGAAAAACTAAATACACATATTTCAACTCAGGGGCGTAACTATAGGGGGTGCAAGGGGTGGGGCTGCTACTGGGGCCCAGAGGAGAGAGGGGTCTGTGGCTCCCCCTGCACTGTAAGCAAGCTGTCAGAGGCTGACAGCTTAATACCATAGTGGCCGACTCTCCCGGAATGTCCGGGAGACTCACGAAATTCGGGCAGTTCTCCCAGCATCCCGGGAGAGTCAGCAAATCTCCCGCAAGGGACTTGAGCCTCGTGGTTTCCATTAAACCACGGCCTCAATTCCCCCTGCCCCCCTGCTAGTGTTGCTAGGGACAGGGAGGGACTTGATGATGTAAATTGCGTCATCTAGCCCTGCTCCGATCCCTATGAAACTCCAAAAGGGGTAATTGATAGTCAAGAGGTGGGGCTTAATGACACAATTTGCATAAATCATGCCAGTAAGCTCCGCCCCTGCATGCATCTTTGGCTTCCCTTCGGGATCTCCGGGAGGGGAGGTTTTAAAAGTCGGCAACCCTGCTTAATACAGCGCCCGGCACTCCATGTATGTACAGCGCTGTAGCACTCATACATGGAGAACCAAGCGCTGTTTTAAGCTGTCAGCCTCTGACAGCTTCTATCATGCAGCATTCCCCACCCGGCCCTGCCAAGTCCCACCCTTCCAGACTCGGGCCCCGCTCACTTGCTATGGGGCCCGCTTTTGTTACCTTATGCCCCTGCTTTAACCTCTGACCATGCAATGCCAGACAACTCAGTTAATGAAGCATGTAAAATATTCATTACAATTTAATATTTAATTTAGTAAATTCACCTTCATCTAAATTAATAACAAATGTCCAAATTTCACTTAAGTGTTGCATTCATTTATTGTAAAAAAATACACATTTATTGCAAATGTTTGTAAGCTATGTACGTGTTTGTGTGGATTGCTGGTCCAAAGGGCCAGATCCTAAGCTATGTACGCGACCGTGTTTATGCTAGCCAATGACGTCAAATCGCCAATTTCTATGTACTGCACTTGCGCACGGCAGATGTTACGCTGCGTAACTCTGATCGTACGTGACTTCAGCGTAAATACGAACGAGAGGGTGTGTCTTCCATACGACACCTAGAATTACGCTGTGTAGGCGGAGGGAGGTATTTAAAGCGTGCAGTATGGGGCCGTGTTAGCCCGTTATGTACGACAATGCCTTTCGTTCGTCAGTACTTACACTCGGAAAAGTTAAGGTAGGGTTTGGCAAGCGTAAAACGAGTAAAGTACGTACGAGCGAGGGGAATGCCTACGTAAATACGCTACGCCAACGAGCGTAAATACAACTTCGGTCTAGATCTACCCCAAAGTGTCTATTTTAGACAAATCCCTTTCTGACAGGAGAGCAGCGATAACAGTCACTCTATCTCCCGCACCCTAACCTTAATCTATGTCCCAGAGCCTAGCCCTAAATTTCTATATCCCACAGTGCTCTCCCTGGTGCCTGTCCCCATTCTCTCCCCAGTGTCAGTCTGCACAGGCACCTTTGGTGAAATATATAAGCACCTGTTCCCCAATAATCACCTCAACTCTCCAGCAGCGATAACAGAAGGGTCAACCATCAACCACTGATCTGACTTTTTAAGGTTTATGGGCACCTGGAAAGCACTGGGTCAGCAAGAATGTGCCACAGGCAGAAATCCTAAAATCATCTTGGAGTCGAGGTTGAAGTGGGGCGGTGGTAACTTAAATTTTAAAGGTTAAACCGGTTGTTCAGGGCCGGTTGCAGTCCCCGCATAGAATGAGGGATTTCCGAAATAGGGGCATCCGAAAGTTCCTTTTCGGATGTCCCTATTTCGAATACCCATCCATTTTAGAATTATTTTTTCAGAATGGGTGAGTAAGCTGATCGGCCTACTCACCCATTCCTTTTCAGAAACACTGCTAACGCAGGGCCCACACCACGGGAAAGGTGAGTAATCTCTCCAGGGTTAGGGTCAGGCTGCGAGGAAGGGAGGGTTAGGGTCAGGCTGCAGAGAAGAGAGAGTTAGGGTCAGGCTGCGGGAAAGGGAGGGTTAGGGTCAGGCTGCGGGGAGGGGAGGGTTAGGGTCAGGCTGCGGGAGAGGGAGGGTTAGGGTCAGGCTGCGGGAGAGGGAGGGTTGGGCTGGGATGAAATGGCCCTATCAAAATACGGCCGTTCTTTCCTGGGGACCCACACCCGTTCAGGGCTGGGGGTGCCTTTTTCTCTTTGTGCCCCTGGTGCTAAAATTTGTAGCTACAGCTCTGTGTCTACGAACTGTATAACCACCTGCAAAACACCACACTGCCATATTAAATGGTTAAATGGTTCCCAGTGATATGGGACATACCAGAGGAAAACATTTGTCCAGCATGCTCGTGGTAGAGATCTACTCAACGGAATTCCTGCACATATGTGATGGAACCAGCTGCAAAGACCGGTGAGCGGCATTGCCGGTTACAGTATCAATATCACACAGTCCATTATGCAGGAATCTACATAAGGACAGATTTAATACACATACACGACACATAAATTATAACGCTACAACGAACAGACGAAAACAAAAAAGTCCTATTCCTCATGCTGGGATAGATTCCCTTAGCTACACGGAGGTGTAAAATGAACCCCACATGCGGATTCCAAAAGGTTCTAACCCCACATGAAGATTTCATAAACATCTATCACAAAGGAGACGTGAAAACTAGTAACAGAATATTAAATCCCCGCTTTCACGATGACTGATGCATTTAATGAGAAATGTGTACATCAGGCAGGGTGCCTCCCAGATTCCTTGTTTCGTAAGAACAGGGGCGTTTTAAGTAGTGAGGGGGCCCTTGTGCAGGATTTGCACATGGGGCCCCCCATTCCCTTACCTAAGACAGGACTGTTCTGATTCGCGGGATGAAAAGGGGCAGGGCTTACAGCGAATTTGCCCCGCAAATAGGGACAGCCCTACCACAGGGAAAGGGGACTAATTTGGCATCTATTTCTTCCCTCCGGATGATCTTAGAGGGAAGAAATAGATGCTGAATGGCCCCACTTCCCCTGCCAACCCAGGGTGCAGGATGCATGCCACAGGGTCACCCTGCACCCATTAGATACGCCTATGCGTAAGAATGATTCATTAAGAACGCCTGTCTAAACGATGAGGGTCACTGAAAGCATTAGCGTAATTCCTTTAGGAAGACCCCACTGCGCCCCGACCCCACTTTCCTAGCGCCAAACCGATGACTCTGTGAACGTAGAGACATTTTCCGCCAGTTTTGCGTATGATAAATGGTTTACGGTTTTGATGCAAAACGACGAATGAAGGTCACCATCTGGACAGTTTCATATTCAAAACCAGTTGAAGGTAAACTGTATTTCATGCACTTTTACATTATGTACTACTCATTTGAATAGCGTTTGCCATGCCATTTATGTTAACCTTCTAAATCTGGGAGGCGTTTCTGTCGCCCCCTTTATCTATTTTATTTTGTATATATGTATAAAAGGTAACAGAGCAAATAAAAGTACCAAATTGTATGTGAATTGACTTTATATATATTTTTTTTGCATGTTCTTACTATGGGACAGATCTCCGTCTTGCAGAAGTCGGGTGTCTGAAACAAAGTGCGCATTCCCTGGGGCGGATGTTACGCAACAGATATCTTAGCGTACAGAACATACGTTCCTCAAAATCCGCATTTCTAATCCCCGCAATGGGCGGGGATAGACATGCAGATGAGGGTGAGTGGGTGGTATTAGGCACTTCAGCACAGAGGCGGATACATGCAGAGAACTTAAGTGTCTAGGGGTCAGATTTACTAAGCTGCAGGTTTGGAAAAGTGGAGATGTTGCCTATAGCAACCAATCAGATTCTAGCTCTCACTTTCTGTTTACATACTAGAGAATGTCCGCTAAAATCTGATTGGTTGCTATGGGCAACATCTCCACTTTTCCAAACGCGCAGCTTAGTAAACACTGCCCTAGCACTTCATACGTGAGCGGTAAATGACACGAGAGTTCACTCGCCTCTCACGTGCGGACTTACAGTAAGGAACACCCGCAGTGGTCTGGATTAGGCCCTTTTAATTGTGAAGAAATAATCAAGTTACTACATTCTGAGAGATTTGCGACTATCTGGCCTTTTAGCGCTAGCCCAGTCTTTTATAAGATAACTAGTGCAAACACACAATCACCAGAACCACGGCAACCAAGTTTTGAGATACCCTAGTTTTTCTTTTGTAGGGTAGTAAGGTAGATACTCTCTGAGCTGAGAATCCCCATTACCAGAAGCAGGGCCTAAAACCAAAGAAGTGATGGACTAAAGAGTCCTGACAGCTAAGGATAGTTTCTGGGTGACGGCACCAAGCCTGCTACCACCTTGTAGTTGCCTATGATATGTCCTATGGAAGCTAAGCACTTATTACAGCGGCTTGTCCAATCAGATTATAGACAACACACAAGTTGTGAGCCACAGAGGATCATGGGATTGCAGGCCCCGTAATGGGTTATTTATCATGAACCAAAGGGTGGAACTACTACACAAGTCATACATATTCACATCGTAGTTGGATGCTTATTCTTTCAGTTCTTCCACAATGTCTGGAAGGCTCCTGAATTTCCAGATGTCCTACCACATAAGCAGTCACCCCTCCAGCTTGAAGTAGACAAGGTGCTGACAACTTGATTAAAACATATGTAGCACCATATCTCATCTCCGGTGTACAGAGCAAGATGTGCATCATTACCCTGTTGACTGAGGCTCGATAATGCAATCGTATCATCCTTAACTCTATCCCCTTGGTCAAAAAAAACTAAACAAGTCTTTGAATATTTATGACCGTCTCCTGGCAAAAAGTGAATTTGCTGTAAATAAAAATAAAAAAAAAACCCATTGCCCCATTTCTAGAATAAAAGCCTAGCCGCCGCAGAGAAGAAAGACACAACACAGGCTTTTAAAGAATTTAATGTATGTAATTATCATAAGGTGTTGTGCTTTCTTCATCTCCAGCCAGTCTCTGGCTGGCTAGCGCTCACCAGGAGGGCTCGACAATTGCTGTAATGGCAAGTGCAATTATTTGAAGGTCAGCACATAATAGAGATCAGAGCTGTATCTATCATAACTGTGTGTCAATTACAAGTCAGAAACCAGTAACTACTGATCTGTTACCATTACTATACATCTGAAGCTCGCTGGGTCAGAGAGGCAGCATATAGCAGGCACAATCTCTCATGTGTTACTCTAAGTCTTACTCTGAGGCGGTCATTAGGACAAAATGGCTCCACTCACACAATGACCTGATTAATACCTGTAATGGGCTGCTCTCACAAGCGTGTACTTACAGACAGGGGAAAACCGCGAGATATTTGTTGTCGCAAAGTGCGTTATAGAAATGTTAATTCAAAGGAAACCTATCCAGATTATTTTAAAGTAGGTTGCTTTAAATTGTATATAATTTGCTTATTACCGATTTTCTTTAACAGTGCAACAGAGTAAGGAAAATGGTAAAATGATATTACACTTCAAGGCTTGAAAAACATGCACATTTCTTAAATTTAAACTTTTTGGAGAATAGTTTTTGCCTAGTTTTAGGTCTGGTATGAAAGTTCAATGGTCAAAACAATGACGGTT
Source organism: Limnodynastes dumerilii (assembly GCA_011038615.1). NCBI lineage: Eukaryota > Metazoa > Chordata > Amphibia > Anura > Limnodynastidae > Limnodynastes > Limnodynastes dumerilii. Next base: position 262,835 of record WWET01000560.1, on the reverse strand, counting down.
GGGTATTATGGGCCAGATCCAGAACTACGCATTTCCGCAAATTTACGTGTGGCGGAGACGTAAATTCGCAGATTTGCACGCACTGCGCATGCGCACCACAGAAAATACGCACATTCACGTAGCGTATTTTAGAACGTATGGGTGATTCACGCATGTCTCACGTAAATACTTACGTGTGGGCGTGCAAAATTTACGTTAGTCAACAATACGTGCGTTTTACGTGAAGTAGGCGGGGGGTGGTATTTAAAGTGTACAGTATGGGCGTGCTAAGCTGCGTACGTTCACGTAGTCTATACGTCCGTTAGCGGACGTATGCTGTTACGTTTGGAAAAGTTAAGGTAGGGTTTGGGTCGCATATTTTGATACGTCCGTGTTAAGGTAGGGTTTGGGTCGCATATTTTGACAAAATACGTCCGTGCAAGGGGTGTGCCGTGGGGAGTGTAGTGAACTTACGTGTACGAAAATACGCACCGCTAATATACGCACGCACACACGTAGTTCTGGATCTACCCCTATGTTAGTATTTGTTTGTAACATCTGTAAACTTTGTGTAATGTGGGCGGCTTGTGAAACTTTTCAGAAAAGTAGTAATATATATGTCATTTATATTTAATACTAACATAGGGCAGTATTCACACCTAAGAAGCTTCTGCTTCTTATGGGCGTATATTTAGGAAACATACGCATGCATAGCAGGTCATTTACACAATCTAGTTAGGTACGTAGATTGGAGCAGTTTAGTTAGAGGCGATGTAATGCCGCCTCGGGGAGTAATTAGGTAGAAGTGGGAGGGGAGAGGGATTTAGATCAGCCGGTGAGGGCGGGGGGAGAGGCAATGGGCCTGATCCAGACCTACGCCCGCCGTCGCTAGGACTGCGTGCGTAAGCGTAAGATCGGCTGAAAAGCCGATCTGCACATGCGCCGTGCATATGTTGCCCGGCGTAGCTACGGAAACGCCCGATCAATGATCGGGCGTCCGTAGGAACAGCGTAGTGACGCTGGAGGGGGCGTCCCCATAGCGTCCCTACGTTAAGGTTAGTGAAGGTGGGCGGGGGGAGGTAATATAATGAGCCTCTTTTTGCTGTTACTTTCATTCACTGAATCAGCCGATTAGTGTCTGACATGCTGAAGGGTAGCCTTCAGAAGGATAGCCTTCAGCCAGCGTAAGCAATGGGAAATACGCCAGCACAGGGGGAGTGTCGGGGAGAGTGGCCACTGATACGCTGTGCTTTAGTAAGCACAGCGCATCGGCGTAGCTCTGGATCAGGCCCAATGTCCGTATGTAGTTTCCTTCTTAAGAAGGAAACTACACACAGTGAAATAAAGTCGCCCTATATCACTCGCAAGTGCCAAAAGGTACCTAAAAACTGGGGGGCCGGACAGGTGAGTTAGGTGCGAATCTGTCCACACCTAACTCACTCTTAACTGTGAATAAGGCCCATAATACTAAACTGTAAACATTTTGACTGTTGACATTTTGGGCCAGATTTACTAAGCTGCGAGTTTGGAAAAGTGGAGATGTTGCCTATAGCAACCAATCAGATTCTAGCTCTCACTTTCCTATTACATACTAGAGAATGTCAGCTAGAATCTGATTGGTTGCTGTGGGCAACATCTCCACTTTCCCAAACCCGCAGCTTAGTAAATCTGGCCCTTTGACTGTCGACATAACAACCGGCAAGGTTTAGGTTTGATCTGTATGTGTAAGAAAGGATGTTTGGAAATGAAATGAGTAAACGCTTGTAAATGAAAATAAAAACAGAACTTATTGGTTTCAATGAACTGAATCCAGGCTTCGTTGGCGCTGCACTTGGTGCTCTTCAGCGAAGTGGCAACGAGGAGCCGATGGATGAAGCTTCCATGCGGGCGAGGAGAGACCACACTCCTCACTCGTATGGAGATAAGTTCTGTGAACCCAACCTTAAAACTTCTGCATCGTCCTCACTTAATATGGGGACTGCATGACGCCCTCACTGGACTGTTACCATTCTTTTTGCCCATCCCCCATAGCAGAATTGCTTTTCGCTATCCAGCTTGTCTTGCCCCAACGTGTCATTTGCTTCCAGGATTTTATTACAGAATCTTAAATGAAGAGCGTTGTGTGGAATCCTCTAGTTTAGCTTTCTAAAAAGGGTTGCCAGAGGGAAGAAAGAGATGCCAGAATGGCGATAGGGCTTGATGACACGATTTATGCAAATCGTGGGCCGTATTCAGAGATCCGTTTTTGAGGGAAGTTCCGTGCGTATTTTTAGTATCGGATCAGCTGCGCATGCGTAGTAACTTTATGTACTTAGTTTACGTTGACTATACGCACGGAAGTGCCTAACGGAAGTACATGGTGGCATTTAAATGAAACGCATGGAGGCGCGGTTATCAAGAATCACACGGACGGAGCGCATATACGCACGTAAGTACATACAGATAGAACAGAGTGGTCTATGGACTAGTAAGTTACCGACAGCACGCCCGGGAGAGGGGAGTGTCGGTGGGTGGTTGGTGGGTGTTTCCTTGCCCCGGCCGTGCGTATAATTGCGTACCTTTAAAAAAAAAATGGATCTCTGAATACGGACAAACGTCCTGAATCCCCTCCCCCCTGCCCAATCCCTAGTTACAGAGAATTAATAGACAGGTGGGCGGGACTTGAGGCCTTGAGTTGCCCATTGCAGGAGATCAGCCGACTATCCCGGGATACCAGGAGAAATGGCCACATTTCAGGAGTCTGCAGGATATCCCATGGGAGTCGGCATCTTTGGTCTTAAATCAATTTAGGAGTTTTATTGGATAAAACCATACAATTGTAACAAACGCATTATTACCCAAAGCAATGGAGCATATATCAATTCTGGTCGGCATTCTAAAAATAAAATATTGATAGTTTTAATGTTTGATCAGATGGTATTGATTACCAATCATTTGTGAATGTTTTATTTAATAAGTGACATTTTATTAAAGTAGGATTGTAAAGGTTCATTTTTCTGTCTGGCCTAGTAGCCTTGGCCACAAGCCTAGCCCTATACTAATGTATTCTGCGTTGGTTCACACCGGGTCATTCCCAGGGGGTTTCGAGAGGCATTACAGTTAATCCGGCAAGCTGAGTGTGAAAGAAAGTAATGTTCTTTCAGATATTACTGTATATTGATGTGGTTAAACTAGAAAAATTATAGTTGCAAATTTAAAGCACACCAGCCAGATTGCATTTCTAATGGGGAGGTTCTACTTCAGAAGCAGAAAAATAATTAGATGCTACAATATCATTTTCTCCCTCTCTTGTTTCTTAAGGTCTTTTGCTTTGATTATATAATAGACTGCTCTACAAGCGCCTGTAATAACGTTCACAATTTTATAGAGCACATTTTATTCCAATGAACCAACACTTTCAATCTGACAATGTTTCTGTGTGAAACTAATAAAGTTTGGTCTCAAACTAAAAAGTCAGGGCTAGATTTACTAAGCTGTGGGAAAGGAAAAGTGGAGATGTTGCCCATAGCAACCAGATTCTAGCTCTCACTTTCCTATTACATACTAGAAAATGTGAGCTGCAATCTGATTGTTTGCTATGGGCAACATCTGCACTTTGGTCTTTGCAGCGAAAACTCAAACACTGCATAGCTTTATTTTTTGTGTGTCATTTAGGGGTGATTTAGGAATCGTCACCTCTCAATCTTCCTTATTTTGGACCGTATCCAGACCTCCGAATGACAGCTGATTAATGCAAGCTGCGTCGGGCCAGAACCCCGGGGTATACATCTGAACGGCGAATGTACCGATACTGTTTAGAGACATCCAGCAGTCCCATACGTGGGGGCGGGCCAGACCTCTGTGCATAGTTTAAAAGGTGGGTGGGGCTTCCTATTTAAATCTTACAGTAAGGGCTGGGTTTAGCCCCACGTTAGTGAGGGAGAGACCAATCCACTCACCTTCGGGACTTCCGAGAGAGACGCCGAACAGGTGACTTTAGCAGTCTTTCTTTTTTTGTTTAATTTAATTGTCTTTATTTATTTTTGTTAAAAAAAACAGTCATTTTATTTTATTTACACAAACACATTTTCAGTATATCGGCGGTCTCCTTACACATCCCCCTTTTCCTCCCCCTCATAACAGCTATTATGGGGAGGAAAATGGAAAAAACGGTTTTGGGGGGGAGAAAAGGGGGGGGGGGGGTCTATGATACATATCATAGCACCATTCTGAAATGGTCTTGTATTAAGTACTAGCACAGATTGTCAAAATCCACGCCATTTTGTAAATAAAGCGAATCAGTCGGCCTGCACTCATTAGAGCGGGACGGTGATAGGGGGTGTACAGGCTGATGATATCATAGCTTTCTAAATAGTAAACACTTAGTTTTTAGAAGATAAAGACTGTTCTCAGGTGAAGCGTAGAATGCTTTATTATAACACAAAAATAATAATAATTAAAAACTTGCTACAGATTTACTTTTCTTCTTAGTGTATATCACAGAAACGCTAACTCGACGAGACAATGTTATCATAGCTCATAGTCAGACATAACCGGCAATGCACGGACCAATCACATTTGAGAATACAGAATGTTTACTATTGGCTAAAAAGCTTTAATTCACTTTCCTTCCCAGCTCCTAAGCAGTTAATAGATCATTAGAGCTCTCAGGACTCTAAGTCATGACAAGACCACACTATGGCAACCGGCGCACAACTAAACAACGACAATGTCACCTTATGAGGAACGCTTGTAAAACAAGAGTCATGATTAAGGCCTTGCATCTTTAATAGGTCCCAAAATAAAGATAAATAAAGTGAGATGCTAAGTTATGTACAATTTGTTATAGAACAACAATAAAACTCTGTCATTAAAAAGTCAGAATCTTTTTTCCCCCTCAGGACCTTGTGTAATTCAGAACACTTAACAAGAAATATGATTTTCATAAAAATTCCAATTTACTACTGCAAAGGTTATCATCAAAAAGGTTTAAATTTCATAGGGTTCCATTTCAAAGCGGAGTCTTGCTGCTACATCATTACGGTTTCTGATTCTAAGAGACGATTCGCAAGTCATTTGGCTGCGGATAATATATAATCCCGCTCCACTGGGTCGGATCAGCGGATTACTTATTCTACACTAATTTGTTTAACATACATGTTCTTATCCAGTCTTGTACAAGAGAATAAATAAAATGCAATGTGCTAATGAAGTGCAGCCAATCAAATATCTGCTAAACTGCTCAAGCTCAATGAAAACCCATTGCTGATTGGCTGCTATGTTACTGCAGTTAGACATATGAAAAAGGCTGTGGGAGATATGAAGGAGGCAGCGAGTGAGATATGAAGGAGGCAGCGAGTGAGATATGAAGGAGGCAGCGAGTGAGATATGAGGGAGGCAATGAGAGAGATCTGAGGGAAGCAATGAGAGAGATCTGAGGGAGGCAATGAGAGAGATCTGAGGGAGGCAATGAGAAAGATCTGAGGGAGGCAATGAGAGAGATCTGAGGGAGGCAATGAGAGAGATATGAGGGAGACGGCGAGAGATTTGAGGGAGGCGGCGAGAGATACGAGGGAGGCGGTGAGAGATACGAGGGAGGCGATGAGAGATATGAGGTAGGAAATAAGAGAGATATGAGGGAGGCAATAAGAGAGATATGAGGAAGACAGTGAGAGAAATGAGGGAGGCAGTGAGAGATAAAAGGGAGACGGTGAGATTTATGAGGGAAACGATGAGAGATATGAGGGAAACAGTGAGAGATAAAAGGAAGACAGTGAGAGAGATATGAGGGATACAGTGAGAGATAAGAGGGAGAAAGTGAGAGATAAGAGGGAGAAAGTGAGAGATAAAAGGGATACAGTGAGAGATAAGAGGGAGAAAGTGAGAGATAAGAGGGAGAAAGTGAGAGATAAAAGGGAGACAATGAGAGAGATATGAGAGACAGTGAGAGATATGAGGGAGACAATGAGAGATAAAAGGGAGACGGTGAGATTTATGAGGGAAACGGTGAGAGACATGAGGGAAACGATGAGAGATATGAGGGAAACAGTGAGAGATATGAGGGAGACAGTGAGAGAGATATGAGGGATACAGTGAGAGATAAGAGGGAGACAGTGAGAGATAAAAGGGAGACAGTGAGAGATAAGGAGAAAGTGAGAGATAAAAGGGAGACAATGAGAGAGATATGAGAGACAGTGAGATATGAGGAAGGCGGTGAGAGATATGAAGGAGGCGATGAGAGATATGAAGGAGAAGGTGAGAGATATGAAGGAGGCGGTGAGAGATATGAGGGAGGCGGTGAGAGATATGAGGGAGGCGGTGAGAGATATGAGGGAGGCGGTGAGAGATATATGAGGAAAGCAGTACTTGCTGTGTGAAAGAATCAACGAGAGAGAAGTGTGGGAAACAGTGACAGAGATAAGGGAGGCAGTGTTAAGAAGGGAAGTGAGAGAAAGACTCCTTGGAATAGATCCAGAGTTTGATAATAAGAGGAAATCAGATGGAAAGTTGCACCATGCTGAATTGCAGGAGGAGTCAAATGAATGTTATTCTGTACATGCAGGGAGGATACTTTTGCTTACTGCTTACCAGCTTTACTATTATTCACTATTACTTAGACGTCAGATAGGAAACATCACTTCTCATCTCTAATACCGTTTGTAACAGGTGAACATGGTATTTTTTGGGCTTTTTTCATGGGCTTTTTTTCCCTCACTTATGCCGGCTGAAGCAAGGGAAAATATGCTCACACAGCAGCGTTAGTACGCTAAGCCCTGCCTCCCTCATTAAACTAACTCCCCCGCCCACCTTCACTAACCTTAACGTAGTAACGCTGGGGGACGCCCCATCCAGCGTCATTACACTGCTCCTACGGATGCCCGATCGTTGAAGGGGCGTTGCCATAGCTACGCCGGGCAACATCTGCCCGGCGCATGCGCAGATCGGCATTTCAGCCAATCTTACGCTTGCGCCCACCGTAGCTAGTACGGCGGGCGTAGTTCTGGATCAGGACCAATGAGAGAGATATGAAGCAGGCAATGAGAGAGATCTGAGGGAGGCAATGAGAGAGATCTGAGGGAGGCAATGAGAGAGATGCTTTTGCTTATTGCTCACAGTGGAGGGGATTCACGCTTAAGAGTGAGATAGATGCGGGCCGATCCGCACCTAACTCACCGGTCTTGCTCCTAACCCGCCCCGCGTTTTTAGGTACCTTATGGAAATAAGAGTGCCACAGGGGAACCTTATCTTACCGTGCGTAGTTTCCTTCTTAAGAAAGACACTACGCACGGACAATGGGCCTGATCCAGACATCCGACGCCCGTCGTTAATGCGTTGGGTGTAAGCGTAAGATCGTAAAAAAAGACTATCTGCGCATGCACCAGGCAGATGTTGCCCGGCGTAGCTACGGCAACACCCGATCCAGGATCGGGCGTCCGTAGCAGCAGCGTAGTAACTCTGGAGGGGGCGTTAGGGGGCGCTGCAGTTAGTGTAGGAAGGCGGGGGGAGGGAGGGTAATTAGGCTGGGAGGGCGGCGTTTGCGTTATGACGCCGCCGTCCCAGCGTAGTTACACTGGGTTACGCCGGCTGAAGTTAGGGTAGCCTTCAGCCGGCGTAACCCAGTGTAAATATGATGTGTCAGGGGGAGTGTAACGATGTTAAGCTGAGCGTTAGAACACTCAGCGCACCATCGTTAGTCTGGATCAGGCCCAATGCCTTCCCCCCGCCCTCCCCAGCTAATCTAGATCCCTCCCACTTCTACCTAACCACTCCCTAAAGTGGCATTACTCCGCCTCTTTCTAACGAAACTACTCTATTCGGTCTTTATAGACCACACGGAGGCAATCTACACACCTCACTGATACGTAGATTGTGTAAATGACCTAATACACATCCGTAGTAGGTCATTTCATAAATCTATGCATCTAAGAAGCCGAAGCTTCTTAGGTGGGAACACGTTCCAGCGTTACCTTTACACTGCTATTTAGAGTTGGACTAGGAGACATCTCCTCTTAACTCTAATACTGTTTACAACAAATGAAAACCCAGCAATGCAACATGGTTTTGCCCAGGTGTAAGTTTCCACCTGTTTTCCTATTATTTTCAAACTAGTCCCTATTGAGTATTTTATAATATTAATAAAGGATATTTAATAACTTTAGTATACATTGTATAAATCAGAAACCCAGTTTATCCTGCAATGATTTTATTTTTTAATTCTCATTCAAAATGTGCAAATGAACAGCTTGTTTTCACATTCCGGCCTAAATATAACTGTCACTCACCTTATTTGGTGCCTCGCTGTGATCCGGTATCCGTCTCCATTTGACCATGTACTTAGTTAACATAGTAAATAACCAGGTTTCTAATTACATTGTTTACAGTCTCCCAATGTCAGCTAATGGTAATGTGGCATAATTTAGATGAACAACTTGCATAACAAGTGCACCACAAAATAATATCAAATGATCTACTGCAATAATTTTGTCATATTATAATAGGTTATGGCCCGCAACAACTATGTTACACACTAGGGAGGTTGTGGGCTATTACATGTGTTATAATTCTCCAGGGATGCCATGCTGGGTTTGAAAATGAAGACACCATTGAGTGCCAAGATTCATCAACTGAAAATCACTAAAGATGAAGTAAGTCATGTGGGTCTGTTGTTTGCTCTTGCAAAATCGCTATAATAAGTAGGTACTATAAAGCTGGCCATGCACTGGAGTGGTAATGTGGCTATCGGTGCGGCCAGCCATCTTTCGTAAATGATACAGTCGCCACCTGCATGGTGGCTGTCTTATTGTCTGAAAGGAGCAGTTCATTTCTCCATTCCCAATAGATACTGGCTGCAGTGGTGCTCCGGATAAATTAGGGCTAGGCTGCGGCAGATATAAGGTTAAGGTTAGGATTAGGGCTTAAGGGGAAGGTTAGGATTAGGCTGCAGGGCATGGAAGGTTAGAGTTAGTCTAAGTGCATGGGGAGTAGGGTCAGGCTGCAGGGCATGGGCCGTTAGGATTAGGACTAGAGAAGGGGAAAGTTAGTGTTAGATCGAGGGAAATGGAGGGTTAGGGTTAAGAAAGGGTTAAGGATAGGGTTAGGCTAAAGCACTTACCTTCCGGCGGTTGATCTTTCTCGACTTCAGGAGTCGCATCACCGCCGCTTACTACAATGCTGAGTGCTGTCAGTCTGAATTGAGCTACCATAATATGGTCTTTTGAAAAAAAGTCCATCGTACCAACCAATTCGATGGTCGAGGTTTAAGGTCTGATTGTGAGAAAAATTTTTTTTAATTATATATTTCCAGAATGATTTTCTCACTAAGAATGATAAAACGATCAAAAAACTCTTAGGTATGATAATTTGATCTTTAGTCATTTTTAAACTATATGGGACCCAAGCTACCAATATCGCCATTGTGTGGGCAATTTTCCAATTATTATCCCGCCAATCTTGGCAGCCCTTCCTCTTCAGCATCAGTTATTGGTCAAAGCGAAAAAAATTGTGTGGCGCCAATATTGTATCCTTTCCCTGGTGGAAAATCAATGCAGTGTATGGCCAGCATTACCCATAGCAACAGGCTGTCATTCAGCATTATTTAAGCTCCACTACTGGCTAGTGAATTGAGATGGATAGACTTCCCCCCGATTTGTATTATGTTGCCCATCACTACTCTTGGCCAAAGCGGAAAACATCTTAAACCAGATTTACTAAACTGCAGAAAAGGATAAGTGGAGATGCAACCAATGAGATTCTAGCTCTCACTTTCATATTACATTCAAGAGAATGTCAGCTAGAATTTGATTGGTTGCTACAAACAACACCTCCACTGTTTAGTAATTCTAGCCCTATTTCTCTAATTGGGGTCTAATTGAGTTCTGATTGGAAGCTGGGATGCCCATTAATGCTCAAAGTGCAACCAATCTTTGATTGTGTGCACTCATCAAACATGAACCTTTATGTTCTGAATGCATCTATTTGAATGCGTGAATGTAAAAGTGAGACCGTCTAGAATAAAGCCTGCCCCTTACGGCAAAACTGACGACTGTACAGCATTGTGGAAGCGGATCTGGTTACCGTCTAGTCTGGAAAGAGTTAATACTATGCCCTTGTATAAACGCGGTGCAAGAATAGGCTTCAAGCACGGTACCACCTGACCTCTACCATGCGGTTAGTGAACTACTCCAAGCACATTATTCACTCCTGACACTCCGGCTAAGAGTTATAGACCAATCCTACAACAATCTCTAGACAAATCAATTGAAAAACTATAGACTATGCATCTGCTTGAAGCCCATTCCCAGTGAAGCTGCCTCATTGATTAGTTTGCTCTACCGAGTGTAGGTGTGTTTGCAATGGTTCACTGAGACGCAGGAGAATTATTAATCCCTGGCCTATCATCACAAGGTCAGAGGTTATGGGATTAGAATGGAATTGGGAACACACTGTAGGTTTGTATATTTTTTTTCTTTTTATTGATTGGAGAGAAAGTTGCCACTTGCACTTAAGAATGAATGTAATCATGTTCCACAGCAGCGTTTCTGAAATCTAGCCAGAAGGAGGAGGGGGTTGCTCTTTTTCTCCTACACTCAGAGCCAGGGGCCCTATAGTAAGGAGCCAGAGCCTGGATGGGCAGAACTAGGTGGAGCTAGCTGGGACCAGGCTTGGAGCTGTAAGAGGGTGACAGCTTAAAACAGCGCTAAGCACTCCATGTTTGAGTGCTGAGAGGTACAGCGCTATACATACACTCATACATGGAGTGCCAAGCGCTGTTTTAAGAGGTCACCCTCTGACACTGTGCTGATAGTGCAGGAGAAGCAGCTGCCACAGGCCCTCTTTTCTTGTGGGTCCTGTAGAAGCTGCACCCCTTGCGCCCCCTGTAGTTACACCTCTGCCAGATCTATACTGGGAGTGCGATACGTGAGCGTTTGCAAAATGCGGTCATTTTCTGACCCCATGTGATTGGAAACATTCTTTTTGCAGAAGTCTGGATCCAATTAATTTATTTGAATCTTCCGGCTGGATCCAGACTTAAGTAAGTGCTTGAAATGAGTTACTCCTGGGCTAAACCATGTTGATTGCAGGGGGAGTCCTATTTCATCTTTTGTAAACAGTATTAGAGATGAGAGGTGATGTTTCCTATCCCAAGTCTAAATAACAGTGTGATAGTAACGCTGGTCAGTATCTGTGTGCAGTAAGCAATTCAAAGCTATATCCCTGCATGCAAATAATACAATTAACTTGACTCTCCCTTCAATCAACATGGTTTAGCCCAGGAGTAACTCATTTCAATCACTTACTAAAGTCTGGATCCAGCCCCTCTTCTCTAAATCGGTTTGCACGTACATGGTAAATCTTGATCTTTAAGACGACCACATCCCATGGACCAGATCCAGCCGTCGGTAACTCCCATATTTTGCTCGCACTGCACTTGCGCAGTAAAAGAACTTTCGTGTGGAATTCAGGCCGCCGCACACGGAGCGGGCACACATTCCTTATGTGTGATTTACGCAAGGTGGACTTTGATATATGAATCGCAAAATAAAGGCTTGGCAAAGTCCTTACATACGATCCAGTATTCAGCCCACACAGTGTTGCGAGTGGAATACTTAACCCCCAGCGTTCTTAAATCTCCTCCGCTTGTACAGTAGGAGAACCCTGTGCCTTGATCTCCTACCTGCAGAAGTTAATGTCCAGAATCTGCTGTTAATTCTGGACCCAGTCCTATGTGATGTTCCCAGTGATCGATATAATGCTTTGATAGCTGCGGACATCACACAACGACTGCACACTGACTTATAATCACAGCTCTCTCCTCGCCATCCTGCACCCATCCTGGTAATCAGCCCAGCAACAGCTGAATCATTTGCACAACCCGAATTATCTGATTATCAGCTTAAATTGTTATTGGACTGTTGCGTCTACGTTATGACAAATCGCTCTCAAGCCATACACTATAGCCTATCACCGTATAGTGTGAGGCCAGCATTACTCACAGGTCTTTTATCTGATGTATACACGCTCCATGGATTTTGCATTTATATTTAATGTAGAAAAGTCATATAAAATAAGTGGGAGAAGGTTGTTGCAGCCCTACTGATTGACAGGTCCTTGCCTGTCGTTCAGCATAACAAAAATATAAGGGCTGCTGCAATTTCTTTTACCACATCGGCGATTAGAGCATAACGGGGGAGAATAAGTCACTAAAATTTGAAGTTTATAATAGAACAAATGACTTTCCTACAGTCTCCCAACAGACAAAAGCAGGACAAGAAAGAAATATGACCCAACAACGTCCACAGAAACTTTCCCAGATTACTCGTTGAAAATTATGAGCGAGAAATAATACATTGAGCGCTTTTTCAGATGAATAAACTGTCATTATTTAGTACTGAAAAAACGACCATAACATAAAAAAAAAGGATCATAATACATTAACAGGCTCAGCTGAGGATCCCGTGGATAGGAAATTGGTCATTTTTTCTGTACATTGTTTAATTTGCAAAGCAGCTTTGACAATTTTTTGTATCACTTTACAGCTGTAATGATGAGTTTTCACACAGAGAGGCTAGAAAATGTAACGTCTGTTTCCAAGGACTAGCATTATGAAGGGGCCATGTTGGCTTTTTTTGCAAATAAATAACATTGGGCCTGATCCAGAGCTACGAAATTGGCCGATTTCGTGCGAGCGTACGACCGTTTTTTGCGTATTTTCGTACGAAAATTCGCACCGCGCATGCCCAGTATGACAGCTTCCGGTCGGCTGGACGACATGAGCGTATAGCGGTCGTATGGTGTGCGAATTTTTCGCTCGAGGGGCGTGCGTTCAGTACGACGGTCGCCTGGGCGCTCGTTTTACAACAGGGAGGCGGGGATAGCCATTTAAATTGTACAGTATGGGCGTGCTAAGGCCGTACGATTTGCGTATTTTGTGCGAAAATTCGTACGGCCGACGGTAGTACCTAGTGTAGGGTATGGCCGCCGTAAGCAGGTACTTTACAATGGGAGTGTCAGGGGCGTATATGTTTTTACGCACGGGCGAAAATTCGCATTCGCCCGTCGGACAGCAATTTCGTAGCTCTGGATCAGGCCCATTGTATCAAAGGGGTGTGTCCTGTGCCACCAAAGGGGTGAGTCTTGCAATCAACTCCACCCATGGGTGTGTCTAGCGCTGCCAGGGCAACTTTATCTCAATAAAAATGGCAGCATCAGCATTCATTGATAGTTTAATTGTCAGCAAATACTTTCAGTATTATTGTGAATACCGTGAATAAGAGATCTACTGAATTCTTTATAGAAAAGATAAAAGTAGGTGACACTGCAGCTGATTAACAAGAGACAAAAGTGTATTTTTTATGTCTGTCATCATTATAAGTCTTGTTTGATAACTGCCAGTCTTTGATTACATCTTGGACTCCATAAAAGTGGTCACCTCCATAGACCTCAATGCAGGAAAATAGAACATCATTTCTAAATTCTCTCATCATTCTGCAATTACTTTTGGAACTCAATCAAACAGCTCAGGGAGTAAAGGAGAGAGAGAGGAGAGAGGATAGAGGAGAGAGGAGAGAGAGAGGGAGAGATCGAGAGAGAGAGAGAGAGAGAGAGAGAGAGATCGAGAGAGCGCGAGAGAGCTATTAAAAGGACACAACCCTTTCATGGTACAATCTCCCTGATTTCATTTGCAAAAGTTAGCAACAACGGTAAATGCCCCTGAGAAAAGTGCTTTTGCTCCCAGGTGTAGAACTACAACAGGACGGTTTACTCTTGCTCCCTTTAATAACCATATTTATATACAATACACACTAGTGGCCAAAATTGTGGAAACCTTTTAAAAATGTTCAAGTTTTACAGTTTATAACGCTAATATATTTTAATATTATACCAGAACAATTGCATCATTATAATGGGAATTTAATTTAGCATATTAGCATAATATAATGCATTTTCAAAATGCAAAAAAAATCCATTTGGAAAAAAGTTCTACGTACTGAACTGTGAGAAAGTACATTTATTCGTTTTTCACAATGACTAATTCCATTTAGTACTTTGTTGGGAAGCCTTTTGATGCAATTACAGCCTGGCAACGACGTCCCATGGAGTGACCCAATGATTTTTGTCCATCAGGCTTTATAATATGATACCACGATTGTATAATTGCTTCTATTAGCTGTACTTGATACTGTGGTTGCATCTGATGAACAAGCTTCTTTAATCGGCTCCAACGGTTTTCGATGGGATTTAGGTCAGGGCTATTGTCTGGCCATGGTAACGACGCAATATCATTTTCCTTAAACCACTTTTTGAACTGAATAGAAACATGACAAGGCGGAGA
>WWET01000560.1:223561-248509 GCA_011038615.1 Limnodynastes dumerilii | reverse complement strand
TGAAATATATAAAGTCTCATTATCACGGAAGAGGTCACGTGCTGACAATATTCATTTGGACTCTAATGCATCACTGCTAACACCTTATTAGATCTTTTTGTGGCATCGTTACACCTGATTGGCTCTCAGAACAATCACTCCTATTGGTCAGGTTTGAGCTTAAGAAATCCCGCTCTTTACACGAGACAGTTGTGTTTTCTTCCTATCTTTATTTAGCTATAACTTTTTATGTAATCTAGATAATTCTTCAATGTAAACTGCATTATAGTTTGTATAAAATTATATTTCCAGTGATTTATAACTTCACAGGATAGCAGTTATACACAAAAATCACACAATTAGACCCTAAAAACACACATATTCCGAAAGGTTTCCACAATTTTGGCCACTAGTGTATGAAGCATGTCCGTGTAGAGATCTAGAACTCGGGGCAGCTGCACACAGCATATGTGACAGATCAGTCTGTGTATAGTCACCATTACAAACAGGAAGTCTGCTGTGCGTAGGACAAACATGCTCCTCACAGATCTCAGCTTCCGATGAATTTAGCTTTTATCTCTCCACACTTTATTTCTTTTTAAACATCTCTTTAAAATCTTGGTCCAGATTCACAGTTATGTAGTAAAGGCCGCGCTTACGTAATCTATGTAGAGAAATGGTACGTAAATAGCGTAAATAAGCTACTATGCATGTGTAGCAGCTCAATTCTTAAAACAACGTATATAAGATGAAAACTACATAACTGTGAATCCAGACCCTTAGTAGCTCTTTTAGGCATGAATATAAAGAACCTTAAAGGAATAAACCAACAGTTATTTATCAAAAAGATATGCTTAGTAGCCAAAGTGCTTTCTGTTACTAAACCCCAAACTTGATTGCTGACTCCCCCTGGAATTTCCGGGAGACTCCCAAAATTTGGCATGTCTCCTGATAAGCTGGAAAAGCTGGCAAATCTTCCCCAAAGGGACTGAGGGCCTCAAATCCCGATGACCCCCCCTCTGAAGCCTAGCATCACTAGGTATGGGTGGGACTTAATGGAAACTGAATTAATCAAGCCCCACCCATACCTAGTAATCTTAAGAGTTGTGCCATTAATAGGCAGGGGGCAGAGCCTCATGACATGATCTGCATACAATTTAATCACGGTTGCCTAATCTCCCGGAATGTCGGGACACTCCCAAAATTCGGACAGCTCTCCCGGGAGAGCCTGCATATCTCCCGCAAAGGGACTTGACGCTTGTGGTTTCCTTGAAAACCACGGCTTCAAGTCCTGCCCCCCTGCCTGGCAACACTAGTATCCTAGTGTTGCTAGGGACAGGGAGGGACTTGATGACGCAAATGCATCCTCAACCCCCGCCCCCATTCCCATTAAACCCAAAAGGGGTAATTAATAATCAAGGGACAGGGCTTAATGGTGTGATTTGCATAAACTAAATAAAGTGTTAAGCTCCGCCCCCTGCATGCATCTATGGCTTCCCTCTGGGATCTCCCTGAATTTATTCAAGCCCCCGCCCATCATGATCTCTTTTTTTCCTTTCCGAGATTGCCCGGAGGGAAGAACTAAAGGTGGGTACACACTACACTTTTTCAATCGATAATCCTTCCAATCAAAAGATTACATGACCGATTCACACAATATCGTTGAAGTGTTTAGGCATGCACGATCATGTGAATCGGTCGTGTAACCGTTTAAACTCATTTTATAGACAGCTTAATTTGCCAGATGAACGATGCATCGGCAGAAAAATCGTGGGAGCCAGTCGTTAGAAAAATCGTTAAAGAGATCGGATCATTAGAAACAAAGTGTAGTGTGTACCCAGCTTAAGAGGTCAGACAACCCTGCGTTACAGTGGAGTGTTGCTTTATAATAAAGGCTACGATAGTGGATTGTAGATATGTGTTACGTATTACGTAATATTCTTTAATGTTATTATTTTATTTCAAAGTAAATAAGAGAATATATACTACACAAGGATACGGCTGACATCTCGCTTGCAATCCTGCCTAGGAATGAGTAACTATCTTCAGGTGCACACTGTGTGATATTTCTTAAGGAAATCGTGGGCTGTCGCACAATAAGTTTTTTCATATGTATAAAGCTTGTGCTCATTATTCACTCTGACTCTCTTCGTGTCCATTAGGAGTAGTTATTAGAAAGATGGAGGAACGTCTGCATTCCTGAAGCAGACAGAAAAACCCATACCATTAAGTGAAAAATAACATGAATCCTTAGCTTCATCTGCTAGCAGTGAAATCCTATCAATTTATTATATACATTAAATGTGTCATTTGTTCTGATGAAGGTGTTCACGCAGTCCTCAAATGTAATGTGTATGGTAATTTGATATCTTCTTCCCCGCAAGACAGATGAATATGAGATTTGTGTACTCTTAAAGCACCATTTGTGTTTACTTTTGCTTCCAAAGTAAGATCATGGAGAGAGAGAGCCTGAAATGGCGTTGTTAAAGAGTTCTACTGGGCGGCGTTTAGACATTTCATTGCAAATTCTACAATGTTAAAGACTCCGATGAGTTCTAAACGAAATTGAAAATGTTCATAGGATCTTTGCTTGTAAAAATGGTAAAACGGAAGACTGCAGGACTGCTGGTAACCGAGGCTTTTGCTGCACTTGCAGAAAAGATCTTTTTTTCTCAAGGATATATTCAGTTTCTTGTCTAATGGAAACAATTCACAAGAGAGTAATTAGCCGCAAGGCAATGATAGCAGTCAATGAAGCCCAGATGCTAAATAGTGCCCATCGCAAGGAACGTTTTTCCTAAATATCGCTTTTCTGGCAGCTCTTCGTACTACAGTCTGTAGTCAAAGCAAAGTGGAGAAGACGCAGAGGGGCTGAAAGAGGTGAACTACGAGCAATGGCGTAACGGATCTCGGTGCAATTTTGCACCGCGCATGCTCAAAAACCATGTGCACGCAACGGCGTGTGATCGAGGCCCGAATGCAACTAGAGTTGTGGACGCTTGTGGTCTGACGGGCGTTTCGTGGGAGCGATAGGGTGAAGGCACATAGTCATTGTACAGTACGGGCCTGTGCATGCTACTGCAGGCGATTCAGAACCAAATGCAGTGGTTATGACGTATAGTTTACGGAAAAACATTTGCAGCAGTTATAGGTCATGTATAAGTCCAGGAAGCTGACACTCAACGACCTATTTGTGACCATTGTGTCAGCATTTTATACCTTAAAATTCAATAAGCGTATGGATGTTCGTAACCTGGGTTGGGTCCAGGGATGCCTGGGCCTCCACCCCCCCATGTGCCTTCACACGCCGTCATGTTACATATTGGTGGAGGTCAGTGGACGCGCAGGACCGATTCACAGCAGACCGACACTTAAGTGTCCAGAAACCGACCTTAACTTAACCGCACGGATCTTTGTGTCCGCACTAACGTAGACCCGTTCTCCCCACCTCTGGCACTTAATTAGCATGACTGACCCTGCCTCTATGACGGGGTTTAGGGATGCAGGTATTAAGGGCCTGATCCTGACCAACACCGATGCGCTGTGCTGTGCTTAGTAAAGCACAGCGTATTGGCGTGTACCCTGGCTGACACTCCCCCTGTGCAAGCATATTTTCCCTCGCTTACACCGGCTGAAGGCTACCCTAACTTCAGCCGGCCTAAGCAATGAAAAATATGCGGATCTTTGCTTGTAAAAATGGTAAAACGGAAGACTGCAGGACTGCTGGTAACCGAGGCTTTTGCTGCACTTGCAGAAAAGATCTTTTTTTCTCAAGGATATATTCAGTTTCTTGTCTAATGGAAACAATTCACAAGAGAGTAATTAGCCGCAAGGCAATGATAGCAGTCAATGAAGCCCAGATGCTAAATAGTGCCCATCGCAAGGAACGTTTTTCCTAAATATCGCTTTTCTGGCAGCTCTTCGTACTACAGTCTGTAGTCAAAGCAAAGTGGAGAAGACGCAGAGGGGCTGAAAGAGGTGAACTACGGGCAATGGCGTAACGGATCTCGGTGCAATTTTGCACCGCGCATGCTCAAAAACCATGTGCACGCAACGGCGTGTGATCCAGGCCCGAATGCAACTAGAGTTGTGGACGCTTGTGGTCTGACGGGCGTTTCGTGGGAGCGATAGGGTGAAGGCACATAGTCATTGTACAGTACGGGCCTGTGCATGCTACTGCAGGCGATTCAGAACCAAATGTAGGGGTTATGACGTACTGTTTACGGAAAAACATTTACAGCAGTCATAGATCATGTATAAGTCCAGGAAACTGACACTCAACGACCTATTTGTGACCATTGTGTCAGCATTTTATACCTTAAAATTCAATATGCGTATGGATGTTCGTAGCCTGGGTTGGGTCCAGGGATGCCTAGGCCTCCACCCCCCATGTGCCTTCACACGCTGACACGTTACATATTGGTGGAGGTCAGCGGACGTGCAGGACCGATTCACAGCAGACCGACACTTAAGTGTCCAGAAACCGACCTTAACTTAACTGCACGGATCTCTGTGTCCGCACTAACGTAGACCCGTTCTCCCCACCTCTGGCACTTAATTAGCATGACTAACCCTGCCTCTACGACGGGGTTTAGGGATGCAGGTATTAAGGGCCTGATCCTGACCGACGCTGATGCGCTGTGCCTAGTAAAGCACAGCGTATCGGCATGTACCCTGCCCGACACCCCCCCTGTGTGAGAGTATTTTCCCTCACTTACGCCAGCTGAAGGCTACCCTAACTTCAGTCGGCCTAAGCAATGAAAAATACGCTCACACAGGAGCGTATGCCCGCTAACCCCTCCCTCCATCATTAAACTAACTCCCCCCGCCCACCTACACTAACCTGAACGTAGTAACGCTGGGGGACACCCCCTCCAGCGTTACTACGGCGCTGCTACGGACGCCCGATCAACGATCGGTTGTTGCCGTAGATACACTGGGCAACATATGCCCGGCGCATGCGCAGATCGGCTTTTAACGCCAGCCAGCGTAGGTCTGGATCAGGCCCTTAGTGCCGTTCCCTTTCACGGAAGTTACGGAACTTACGAGTCGTAACATCTGGCGCGTGAATGCGTCACAGTTACGTGTCAAGGAGATGACTTGCCCCTTCTGAGCCTAAGTCTGAATCAGTGCCACTGTCATTCACTCCAAATAAAAGAGGAGACGGTGGTATAAACAACAACAGCACATTCATTTGTTTTCAGGCACAGACCCCGACTTAATACATGTGAGACGAAGCATAAAGACAATTGGAATATAAACAGAAATCTACATAAGCGACATGGGTGAAGTTTTTTCATTAGAAGGTGACATTCGTTAAATCTTCTTATTAACAGCTATTCATAGCACCAACCGACTGATATTCCGTGGTGCACTAGTAGCATCATAAAACGCATCCTAATAAGCCCCCTCCAGACACCACACCTCCAATTAGAAAAATGCTAAAATAAAATATACATCATCTGCATCATTAATAATAAGTCTCTGGTCACAAATGCTATTTTACTCTCCTTGTGAAATTCAAAACTATCAACAGCTTTCTCCCCAAGAACGGAAAATAAAAACCTATCTACGTTTCTCTACATCCTGTGAATATTAATACACTGCAGAGCGATCGGGTCACATATGTTTGTGTTTGTCCATGAGATCTACGCCGCGGCCATTAAAACAGGAAGAGGGGAAAAAACAGCTCCAATTTATAAAGTGTCATAAATCTATTCACACGTTTACATAGGGGGATTGTGAATGCGAGATTGGACAATTAACTCCTGGGTATGGAACCGGCCAGTCTCTGTGAGCTCGCATAGAGACAAAATAACAAATGGCTAGAGACATGAAAGAGAGGATATCGTTCAGCTGTTGATATTTCTTTGCGGCGTTGGTGGGGAAATATGAACAACCTGAAATGCACTCATGAAACGTTAGAATGGAGTGTGCCAGGAGATAAAAAGAATTTAGACTTAACTAATCAAACCTACACTATGAGTATTAGGAAAATGGCAACAAATTAGGCCAATGTATTTATTGCAAAAGTCATAATCTCAATTAAAATATTCAAGGTGCCACTAAACACCTTTCTTATAGGCTAAACCTCTTCAGAAGACTTGGGATCACACCAGTCTACAAAAATCGGAAATCAATTCTTAAAGGTTACAAGCAAATTTCCTGCTATATCCCAAAAGAATCATGCAAATTGCCATAAATAATTGTTTATTTATAGGACACCGTAAAATGCTGAAGTACCGTACAGCGTCGGAGGTGTGGCGGAGAGCTATCGCGGTGCGGAAGAGGGATATCGTGGATTGCAAAAGTGAATGGATGAAGTATGCCGAACAGCATACTCACCCATTCACTAATAAAAAAAATAGAAATAGGTAAGTATTCGAAAAAGGGACATCCGAACTTTCGGATGTCCTTTCACGGTAATGACATTTTCTTACCGGAGATTGCAACCGCAGAGAGGCATAGGATGGACGTTCAGGGTACAATATAAAACAAAACAGCAGGTATGTTAAATAAATCATTAACAGTGCAAAAGAATGTTACATAAAGTAGTGCACAGTAGGATGGAAGAGGTGAATAGAGCAGGTAATGCGGGGAGAGGTGGAGGGACAGATGTGGGGAGAGAGAGGTAGTCTGGGGAACTGAGGGAGCTCATTCCAATGTAGTGGGGCAGCATGGGAGAAGACTTGGACACAGGAATCAGAGGTGGTAATCATGTAGGAGTTGAGGCAGTGCTTGCTAACTGACCAAAGAGGATTGGAGGGACTATGGATGGAGGTCAGAGAGAAGAGAAAGGGGGCAGGGGAGGTGGAGATAGCCTTGTAGGTGATGCACTTGAAGAGAACTACAAATACCATAAAAACAAAGGACAGTAGATTCCACCTTTGATATGTTGTAGTTTCCTCCCAGAGTCCCCTTCAACAGCCTGCACGGGTTTCAAAATAGTGAGGAAAAGGGGACACTTGGGCCCCACCAATCCATACCATAGAGACTCAGAACCGTATTCAGAGATCCGTCAGGTAAAGGTTCGCAAATATACGCACGAACTTAGCAAGGTAACACCCTTGACACTCCCCTCACACGGACGGGCTGACTTACGAGTGCTTCGAGCACCCGTATCTTTAAGTGGGCATTTCCATGCATATAATAGATCCGTACTTACAGGGATCTTTCTCCGGACGGATTATAATCACGCCCCTCCGTACGGATCTTCCCACGTGCGATTCACAAGTCCCTGCCTACTGGAGTTTGGTGCGTAAAATCAACGTAGATTGCGTGAATTTAGTTACTACGCATGCAAAGTTCATCGGATCGTAAAAATAGGCACGAAACTTCCCGAAAAAACGGATCTCTGAATACGACCCTCAATTCCTATCTTCCCAGCCAAAGCCAATAAACGCCCATCATTTAAAAAAAATGAGGCCCTCCTTTTGTTATAGCATATTTTGAATATATTGTAAGAACATTTTTTATCACTGTGTATTTTTAAAAAGGACTTAGACATGACCTGGTGCTGGCGCAAATGCTTTAACAGAGAGGACCTGATCCACGCTTAAGAAGATCTGGCTTCTTAAGCACGTAATCTACCTAAAGGACTTACGTTATCTACATACCAGTTAGTTACACAGATTGCCTCCACACGGTCTTCAAAGACCACACGGAGTAGATTAGTTAGAAAGAGGCGGTGTAATGCCACCTTGAGGAGGTTTTAGGTAGATGTGGGAGGAAGGAAGGATTTAGATTAGCCGGTTAGGGCACGGAAGGGGGGGGTCCATGTCCGTACATAGTTTCCTTCTTAAGAAGGAAACTACGCAAGGGTAGTTAAGTAGACCACGGTTTTCATTGTTCAGTTCTGGATCGGACGGCACTTGCTTGGGCTCACCCTTACAGAGTTGCGCTATGATCTGAAGAGGACCTCCCAGCTCTTTGGTTCTGAGCATGTGCAGTAACACATCACACAGAGAAAAGTCACGTCAGCTGGCATAGTCTCACCCCTGGATCAGGCCCTGTGTGGTTAGCATATATATCTCCGTGTACTATGCACAACTAATGAAAAACGTGAATATAATTGAGGATAGGAACACTTCATAAATAGCTCAGTAAGACATGTCATAGAAGCCTTCAACATACTGAAAAGTAATGGAATGAAATATTAACAACAGTATACATACATCAACAGCCCATTAAGTAATGAAGTTTCATCTTGCCACGTGGAATTCTTGCGGGCTGCTTATAGAGCGCTATTAATGTCTATTGATTATGCAGCAAATATCAATAGCCATTTACATGCTGAAAAGCTTGTTCTAAATTGAGCCGAGCTCATTCTAAAAGCAGTTTGGCACATCCTGTAAATAAATGTACCTGAACTGTACCTCATCTAGGCCACTGGAATGGCACAGTCTGGCTGAACAGCTATGTTCCTGTGCAATAGGCTTTTCAAAGTCACACTTTTACACCCAGCTCTAGAGAGTGGCATCTTGTGACTGCATAGCTGATGATGAGTCACGATGCCAAACAGTCATTTTAACGGGCCCGCAAAAAATGTCATTCCATTTCTCATTCATTAAAAATGTTCTCTAGGCTCCAAAGAGGTTTGTCAGATGTTGAATTCAGCACACGCTGCCTGGACTCTCAGATGATCAGACTCACTCAATATACGTCAATAATTCGTTCCTTAACCCAATCATTTTGAGTCTGAAAAATACATCTAAACACAAAAAAATTGAAACTGCAAAACAAAAACTTGTTTAAGCTACAAACAAAAACTTGTTTAAGCTTGTTTATGCAAATTCCCCGACTCTGAAAAATGTGTCATTTAATTAAAGTAGCTGAAATTAAGGAAACTGGGTTCGTTTTGACTGACAGTAACAAAATAACATTCTTCCTCGATGCATTCTAAGTTATTGTTCACTACAAGTGAATATAAATAGTCTTTTGATTTGAAAAGCGTCTATTCTATGCAATTATTACTAAAACCCGAGGTGTAGAGGCGTAACAGTGGCATGATCACATTATGTATCATTATTGCATGGTGTAAAATATAATTTTTTATTAAATAATATCAATGAATTAATGTTTACATAACACAACACTACATTTACACTACGGGAACCCTTGTCTACATACCACCACCACACTACATAAACACTAGGGGAACCCTTGTCTACATAACTTTATTTTCAATTTACTTAACTAGAAGTCATTTCCAAACATTGGGGTAGATCTAGACCTAAGTACGCTAGCGTTTTGGGAAGGTTAAGGTAGGGTTTGGGAAATGTAAAACGACCAAAGTACATACAAGTGAAGAGAGTGTCTAGGGGAGTGCATAGAACATACGTTAGCGTAAATACGCTACGCAATGAAAGGTGACTTAGGTCTGGATCTGTTGTAGCTCAAGTGTCTTTGATGTGCCAGTGTCTACTATAAAGACAAGCAAAAAAAAGTAAAGTAGAGTAAGCACTTTTAATATAACATCACAGCACAATATACACTAGGGGCACCATTGTCTACACCAGAGCCCAATATGAACGTTTGGGGGGAACCATTGTCTACAAAGTATCAGAACACTATATACACAAAGGCAGGAGCGTCAAAACATTTTTCATTGGAGGGGGGTAAGAATTTAGCTCTCCCCTTGGTGTGACCCCCCCATTTGCAAACTTACCCTGTTGAAGCTTCTTCTCCTCTCCTCTGTCTCTGCTCCCTGAATGACCCTAACGTGACCATGGAGTCACACCAGGGTCCCTCGGATGGAAGGGAGCTGCTGCAAAGGAGGTGACTGGCACGGTTTCTGTGCAATCCTCTGCACCCCTCTGCTGTGGCGCCCTTTTCATATTTGGGGGGAAGGAGGCAAGTTGCCCCCTTGTCTCCCCTGTTCCGATGCCTATGCACTTGGGGCTCCCTTGTCTACACATCACAGCACCATTTTCCACATGACATCAGAGAACTATGTACATTAGGGGGAGCCCTTGCATACATAACATCACTATATATTCCCAGTTGCAAATGTTCCAAGATATGAAACAACTCAACTATAATATCACAACATTCACAGGGTACAATTGCCCCTTGATATTTCTGCCAAACATGTAGCCTGGATTGCATATTGCATAAATCTTAATTTTATACCCTAGAGAATGATTCATTTTTTCAATCCTTGGAAAGCCAATCTCATATAACCATGGCCAACTAAATGCCCTCACAAGTGTTTCACAGTAGAATGGTGACCCCAGGATTTAAATGACACTGTCAGAGGCAATGCATAACTAAATTAGGATATACCAAAGTTGAAGGTCATCAGATTATTATAGGTCGGCATATGTACTGATGAAAAGTGATTTTCAACACAGTCCACGATACGGGTGGAAGTCTCTGAACAGGTGGCAGCCTGGTGAAAGGTCCAACACAGACAGGAACATGGTGGCAACCAACAAGATCTGGCAAAATGGCCTCCTAAGAGATGTCTTAATGAGCCATATGAGATTTATGAGAGATCTGGCTGTCTTACATTTATGGGATAGGATTGGATTTCGCACTGTATTAGTGAACGTCTGCCTTTGCTGTGTATGGAAGCCACTGTCGCTGATCTCAGACGTTATTAGATCTTATGTTCAAAATGGAATTTGATGTCATCTTTTCATTACTGTCAGAAACCTATCAACTGGGCTTAAACATTCATAATGTGATATGGGCACTCAGGACAGGCTAATAAAAATCATACCTTACAAGAACAATTTAATCAATGTCCAAATCACTTATTCTGATTTATCACCCATCAAAAAGAGATTATCTTCGTGGCTAAAGATTTTTTTTGTGGTTCCATTATCTCCTTAATTTTAACAGTAAAAATGGATGTGAAGAGGTGAGAGGTATTGTTCTGAAGGATGGGTGTAGAGGAACAAGGGTTCACGAACCATCTCTCAACTATGGGATATGCAACAGGAAACGTCAAAAAGAGCCACTGCAACTTATTTTCTCAGTAGAGATGGCAATTGTTGTAGGAATGACAGTTATACGATGCAAATAGAAGACATAAAGTAATAAGATAATATAGTTATTTATAGTAAACATGGAAGTTTGATGACATTTTTGTATTGTAGTAACAAATTGTGGCAGCATTGTTAATAGTTAT
Source organism: Limnodynastes dumerilii (assembly GCA_011038615.1). NCBI lineage: Eukaryota > Metazoa > Chordata > Amphibia > Anura > Limnodynastidae > Limnodynastes > Limnodynastes dumerilii. The sequence continues at coordinate 237,396 of WWET01000560.1, read as the reverse complement.
TTTCAGTACAGTCCGATTGGTTACTTAGGGGCGTATTCGGAGATCATTTTTTAAAGGTATGCAATTATACGCACGGCCGGAGCAAGGAAACACCCACCAACAACCCCGACACTCCCCTCTCCCGGATGTGCTGTCGGTGCCTTACGGATTTACTTTATAGTCATCATCCAGGGTTGCTGACTCTCCTGGAATATCTGGGAGACTCTAGAAATCCCGGGAGAGCCAGCAGATCTCCCGCAAGTCCCGAGCCCTAATAAACTCCCTAGAGTTGCTAGGGATGGGCGGAACTTGATGATGTATTCAAGCCCCGCCCACCCCCTAGAACACTAGAGATCACAATAGTGATTGACAGGGGGCAGGGCTTAATAACGCATTTTGCATAAATAGCATCATTAAGGCCCGCCCCTTGCAGGCATCAATGGATCTCCCAGAGGGAAGCCTTAAAAAGTCATCAACTCCTGTCATCATCTACTGGATTAAAATAAATAGTGATTTTAAAACAACTAACATTTTATAAAATCCTTTATTCCATTTTTGCATTATTTCTTCTTACCTGAAATGCTTAACTAGCCGGCAAGGTAGACAGAAAAGATGTTACCATCACTACTGAGCCGCAGTGACAAGCCATGCCAAGCTTGTTTAATCTCTAACCTGTCACATAGTGTGGCACAATCACAGTCAATTAAACGACTCTTCAATTTATTCTGATTATTGTCGAGGTGACACTTTCTCAGACTCCACAACTGCAATTTTCAGTACTATAATTTCCTTTTTAACAGAGCACCATGTCGAAATAAACTGCCAGGTTTGTAAAAGACAGAATGTGTGTTGATACCCAGAAACCTAAAACAATGGAGATTTCAGGAAATATATGAAAACCAATGGGAGGAAGCTTCTAGATTTTTGCATTTAATAAGTCTTTCTTTTCCTCAGTTAGTCGATTATTAAATAATTAAGCCTTATATTTAACACAAATAGAGCAAATTGTCTAATTAGCACCTACAATATAATAATAATAATAATAATAATAATAATAATAATACAACCCCTTATTACATATTTGATTTATTAAATAAATAGCCTACAAATTGCTTAGTAATCCTTACTACATCACATTAACAGCCCAAGATTAAAGTGCAAACTATCTACTGTCAGTTTCCCATCGTACACCACAAGGGGGTAGATCCAGTACAACGTCCGCGAGTGAATTTACGCTAGCCGCTAGCGTAATTTCACACATTAGTACTTATGGCGCATGTGTACGGCAGATGTTACGCGACATAAGACATAGCGTAAGGGGCCGTCACGTATCTGTAGCGTATCAACTTACAATGCCAGCCATACGCCACTAGTTTTTACGCTTCGAAGGCGGGGTGAAGCATTTAAATTGTACAGTATGGGTGTGCTTAGCGGCTTAGCTCCGTGTGTAGTGTCATCACGCTAGTGGTTACGCAGCGTAAAGTTAAAGTAGGGTATGGAAAGCGTAAGGCGCCTAAAATGCGTACATGCCGATCGTGGATCGGGTGTCCGTAGCAGCAGCATAGTAACGCTGGAGGGGGTGTTCCCCTCCATTACTACGCTGCAGTTAGTGCAGGAAGGCAGGGGGAGGGAGGGTAATGAGGCTGGGAGGGCTGCGTTAGCGTAGCAACGAGAGGGGTGTGCTGAGGGGAGGGCATCGAACGTACGCTAGCGTAAGACCACAACGTAGTAAAAGCGTAGCTCTGGATCTGGCACAAAGTGTCAATCTACAATACTTAAAATACCCTTAAACTATAGCAAAGAGTTATAGAACCTAATTCACACCTAAGAAGCTGCTGCTTCCTACGAAATTCTTCTTCTTATGAATTGAAAATTCTTCTTCTTATGTATTCTTACGAAAATGGCTACCGTGCATGCGTAGTCATATTGACTATGCAACCTACATAGCCTTTAGATACATAGCTTCATTATATGTGGTCGTTAAAGACTGCACATAGGACCTGATTCACACTTAAGAATCTTCTTAAAATAAGAACTTAAAGTCACTCCTGGGCAAAACCATGTTGATTGCAGGGGGAATTAGTTTAATTGTATTCTTTGCATGCAGGGATATATCTCTGAATTGCTTACTGCACACAGATACTGACCAGCGTTACTATCACACTGTTATTTAGACTTGGACTGGGAAATATCACCTCTCAACACTAATACTGTTTGCAACAGATGAAATATGACTCCCCTGCAATCAACATGGTTTAGCCCAGAAGTGACTTTAAGTTCTTATTTTAAGAAGATTCTTAAGTGTGAATCAGGTCCTGTAAACTCAAGAGTGACTGAAAATTTAAAATAACTTCTAATAATTAAAAATAAAACTTGTAATGAACAATTACTGACAACAATTCTATTTGAACTTAAACTATTTGAACATTGTATCTTCTGCTTTTTCCTGTAACTGTCTGATGTTGCCAGAGTTTTATTATTATTATTATTATTATTATTATTATTATTTTCTTACCTAGAATTCCAGAGAGAGTTTTTCTCCTCTGAGTGACACACTCACCTGCAATTAGAAGGCTACAATGCACTATCCACCATCAACTGCCAGCCAGCTTAAACAATATGTACGATGCCAACATGGAGAGACAACGCTGACTTCCAATTAATGGTCTCCCGGCAGAATATTTCCTTTCTGCTAAGACGTAACCTGAAGACGCTTCAGCACTTAAGCCCAAACAGGAAAAGGCAACTGCGGTGATCGATAATTGCTTTCAGCATTTACTTTCTAATCCACACTGAGCTTGGCACATGGTAGTTATGTGCCATGAATTATTTTGCTAATGACGGTAATAAATTAACAAGGGGACTCATAGGCATCTTGGACTTGCTTGCATTCAGCAATATATAACTACACTGTGAGGGGGGGTAGAAAATTATTTAAGTTTCTTTTTGGCGTTCAACTCAATGTTAACAAATTTTCACGGAGGCGTCATTAACCTCTTACCATTGTTTTTTTCTTTGTACACCTGTTGTAGATCTTCACTATGGTCAGAATTCTCCCAGGGATTCTTTACATTCCAATTTGTATAAGCAACATTTGACCCAGCTGTTCCTGAGATGGCCCCTGCACCATTTAATCTCCTGTTTGCATTGTGTCCTAAAACTAGTACCATTCCTTAGAGAAAATATACCCCCCACAAAAGGCCAAGTACCGAGCCGCCTAAGATACTCCTCAACACTGGTCTTTCCAGTTAATAACATTAACACTGATCATATGAGATGGTTCCCACACTGTTAGGTCAAGGGGTGATTGTATCAAAGAGTAAATATTTTCAACACCCCTTTAGTACAGGAGGGGGGGTAGGGCAAAGTGCAGGTAATATTTATATATGCAATGAGTAAATATGTATTCGTAAGTGGGAAAATGGAATTTTAAAATATATTACACAACACAATATTTTTGCACTTGCACTCACGAGAAAGCGATTTGCCACACTCTACACTCGTGGCGAACTTAAAACATTTATTATAGACCATTATTGGGTTTGTCAATAAATGCAGTGTGACACATCGGATCCAGTCTTCCGCTTGCACTGCGTTAGCAGAGATCAGATAGCAGATCATCTTATTAACATACCCTTAGCAGCGCAATCTCATTGCTGGCATGGAATTCTGACCGCGTAACCCTGCCTTAAAAATTTCAGTTGCGTGCAGTGATGGCCTTCGGTGGCAGGGTGTGACGTTTGTACGGTGGACACAATACCTTGTGGTATTTTAATATTCAGGCACCATAGATGCAGAAATATTTAGGGTTATATATATTTTTCCCCAAAAATATGGTAGATTCTAAGAGATAATTCAATTGAGTGCAATGTTACTTGAACAAGTTTACATAGCAGATTTTACCTCGCACTCCATAGAAGTATTAAAATATGTAAATTCTTAACTACCGTAATAGACAGGAATAGGCACACTTTGCGCTTATTCCCGTCTTCGCGCTCCATTGAACTAGCCCCTTTAAATTGAACACTGGGGGAGTGGTCCATGGAAACCAATTAGATTCCATCTATTATTTGCATAGTGCATTCTAGAATTTGATCTACTAGTTAATGAAAGAAGATTTGTGATTGGTTGCTGTGGTTACATGACCTCCTTCCTCTTTGACCACATTACCAGACCCATTGTCTCTGTACCAACTGTTGACCAGGAAATAATTCCTTAGATGCTGTATAATGAAATGAATTCCGCTTAATACATCCGACCAAGAGCATTTGTTGCCACTAATCTCGCTGGATTAGATTTCATCATAAAATTCGATTACGCTCGCAAAAGCTTAGCTATTGGTTTTGATCTGGTTGTGGAATCTGCAAGATAAAAGATGACATCAAGTATTGTGAATCCTGGGTGTCGAGATACAGAGGTCTCATCCGTGTCCGATATTTAACACCGAAAGGGCACGTGCTAAAATGCCTTCTGTGCCAAGCTATAAATCCGTATAGATCATCCTTCTGTTTCTTCCATGTCAGCGGCATTGTGATAGATGGGTCTGAAATACTGTTAATGTATATATTAAAAATAGATGACTTGGTTAACGATGAGGTTTTGCCACTACAAATTCAGCCCTGGCATCAAAAGGTCAGAAAAGTCCCAAAAGAGTTGAGATTCTGAGTTATTTAATCTGTAACTTGATTTAGCACACAAGTTACCTTATATGAACGGACTGCTAATAGCCTTCATGAACATACACCTAATACACTAAGGAACTCGCTAAGAATTATTATTTATATAAATTATGTTTCTCACTAAAAATTAAAAAAAATTGCTATATATTGTGAGGAGTATCATATAATTGTTTTACTAAAACGTTACACTATTACAGTGGGTCCAAAACTATCTCCGTTCTCAACACCCTTGGGCAAGATTTACTAAGCTGCAGAAAAGGAAAACTACAGATTTTGCTCAAAGCAACCAATCAGATTCTAGCTCTCACTTTCCAATTACACACTAGATAATAGCTAGAATCTGATTGGTTGCAATGGGCAACATGTCCACTTTTCCGTTCCTGCGGATTAGTAAATCTGGCCATTAGGGTCAATCAATAATTTTTTTTGAAGACACCCCTAAATCAAAATAATTACTGAGTAGTCGCATACTTATAAGTAGTTGGTTTAAACAACTTAATAAATATTAAGGTCAAGACAGAAAAAAATTACATAATTTAAATTTTTACCTAATAAGTTCTCTTTTTCAGACAAATACACGAGTCTGACGTGTAAGTACTTTATTTAGGGAAGGGAGTGTGATATTCAATGGCTTCCAATAAAGTTTAAGTACCATTTGCAAATTACAGGATTTGGTACTCAGCAGCTACCATACTAGATGCAAAGTTACGCAAAAAATTGTCTGGATCCATAACTTCTGTGCGCTTCTATACACACAGTCACTCTCCACTCATGTGGATTTGGCTGCCATGAAGCTACCTTAAGCATCCGTCCGACCCCCTGATCAATTTTTAGTGGCGACAGGAGTAGGTCTATTATGGGTTATGAAATACATGACGCTATCGGGAGGCACATCACACAAAAAGTTTATTTTTCAAACTTTCAGACAATTTTCAGCAGCTGATAATTTTGAAAAAAAAAATATTTGAATGATTATTATAATGATAAAAAATGAACAAACAATTTCCAAAATCTACAGAAAAGTGAACAGGGTGGAAAGACACACAGGGGATTAAAATGACTGGGGACTACCAATTGGCACAAGGCTGTCAATACGCTGAAGTATATTTGATATTTTAGGAGTAGTTACGTCATATTGTAGAGTGATTTGTAGACGCAACAACTTTTTCTAACTGATTTTTCTAATTTTTTTTTTTATAGTTATGGACAAAAAGAAATTTCTTCCAGGAAAGAAGTGACTATTCTTTATGAAGAATTGTGAAAGAATATGAACATAAGAACTACTAAGAAAGTAAGAGTGTAAAAATGTCACATGGGTTGGCCATATGGTGCTTTATGATTCTGTCAGTGCCTGAAACTGTTGTAGTAGGTGAATCCCACCTGTTTACAGAATGCACAGTTGCCCAAATATTGTAAGATCCTCACTCCTGCTTTAGGCAGATGTCCCAAGAAGTAAAGTTTGCCAACCTGTGGCTCACTTCGTGTTGGAAAATGACAATTCCCAGAATGCTTTGCAATGGCTGTGCTGTTAGAGCCTGCTAGGATTCATAGTTCTACAACACCTGTCAATACTACACAGTCTATCACAGCATGACATATGAGCTGGGTCATAATTTATGTAATTAGTAAAATTACATAAATTAGTGGCCTGGCACTCTAACCATTACTCAGTTACTGTAAATATAGGGTCAGTTGTAATGGGTTTAGGCTTACTCGCGCTGTTAAATTGTCCTTTTCTGAATGTGGTGCTGCTGTACTGCTTTGTTAGAGCAGTATTTTAGGGAAGCTCGTTAGAGGTTACTCCTTACCTCTGATATAATAGTACAAATAGAAATTATGTGCTACCCGCGCTCCACATTAGACATAAAGATGATGAAAACAATGGTTTAGAAATAAAAGAAATGAATTTATTTGGAGTCAACTTAAAAAGTACTTTTGTTTTAGAAGTGGAAAAATCCAATATTATTACACACTGGTATCATGAAGGAATTTTTATATATTGTTGCAATATTTTCAACAGTTAGCCTGTAACTGTTTAGTTCAAAGATTTGATGCGTATAAAAACCTGGTGTGCAAGACCTGTGCAAACATACAGTTCGTTGTATAATGTTGCAAATAGTATGGGGAAAAAGTATGGTACACTTTGTAATTTCTGCTGCTCTCAGTTGTTGATAGAGCGCGCTGAAGGGATAGTAAGGTACTGGGTGTTTTATCAGCTTACTGGTAGCGCTGGCAAAACACCTTCCATCAACGAGGCTCAGGAGAGCCAGAAGATTTTTACATAGACTTACATCTGTAACATACAGCGCTACCAGTAAGTTGATAAAACACCCAGTACCTTACTATCCCTACAGCGCGCTCTATCAACAACTGAGAGCAGCAGATATTACAAAGTGTACCATACTTTTTTTCCCATACTATTGCAACATTTTACAACGAACTGGATGTTTGCACAGGACTTGCACACCAGGTTTTTATACGCATTAAATCTTTGAACTAAACAGTTACAGGCTAACTGTTGAAAATATTGCAACAAATCATAGACTTACACCTCCAAAGACCACTCTGTTCTTACTTGCGTATATGTCTTCCATGCGTGCGATTCTTTATAACCACGCACTCAAGCACGCGCATTCATTTAAATGCCTAAATTTATTCATTTAAATGTTCATTTAAATTCAAGTACATATTTCTACGCCACCCATCCGTACGCATGTCCCCAAGTGCGATTCACATGTCTGTGCCTAAAGCACCTACATGTGTATATTCCACGCAAATGACATACATAAAGTTACTACGCATGCGCAGTAAAAACGTACCTAAAAATACGCACGCAACCGTACGTGAAAACGGATCTGTGAATACAACCAGCTTGTTTATGGTAACGATTGATTTTTCTGAACCCCCGTCAAAACGGTCATTAACACACTGACCCAATAATCAGATCATAAAGGATCCAACTGCCATCCTATTAGTAATGCCACAGGGGGACGGGATACCCTGCGTATTGAGCAGTGTGTGTCCACTAAGTAAGAGCCAGGGACAGCTGTAATCCTGCTGTTCTTTGGGAGCAAAGACGGCCCCTTCCCATCCCCATCAAATACACGTATAATGCTGAGTGCATTTCTGTTACTACTTCATGACAGAGCAGCGTAAAACGAGAATATTTCCTGACAAAAGTTACTCACAATCAGAACTAACAACAAGGACTACACACAAAGGAGCAAGAGGGAGACAAGGCACCATCAAGCAACCAGACAGTTCATATTACTGTGTGTGTCTACGGAGAGCTAGTGCCGTATTCAGAGATGCCTTTGCCAAAAAGTACGCAATTATACGCATGTACGGCGCAGGCCCAACCCCCTCACACCCATGACACTCCCCTCTCTCTTACGTGCTGTCTGCCACTTACGAGTCCATAGACCACTTGTATCTTTCCGTGTGCATTTGCGTGCGTATATGTCCTCCGTCAATTCTTTAAAACCTGCGTTCATTTAAATGCCCCCCCACCCACATTTATGTAAATTTCTATGTCCGTGAGAGATGCGTTTGTATGTCCTCAAGTGCGATTCACAAGTCCGTCTGTGAGGCACTTACGTGTGTAGTCTACGTAACGAGTACATAAAGTTACTACGCATGCACAAGTACCTAAAAATATGCTCGCAACTGGCCACAAAAACAGTTCTCTGAATCCGGTCTGATATGAGCTCCTCCGTATGACACTGGCAGGAGCAGGGTGACAGCAAGAAAAGCTTATGTTACGATTGTCAGAAATGGTCCTGAAAGGCAAACAAGGGTTCACAAAGTGCAATCAACTCTTGAAGAGGATAATTGTATGTCTGTCCCAAATTTACTGGTAGAGATTAATGTAGAAGTTACTTTCATGCGGGTGATGGTGATGACTGTGTTTAAGAAAAGCAGTCTGGTTAAAAGACCAAATTAAAAACATCTATGTTTTAAACTAACCCAAGTAATAGTCCAGATTTTATCCACCAGTGTAGAGGTAGGTTGTATGTTTACATCTAGGAACCACTTACTTGGTTTGTCATTTTCAATGAGTGCATTCATGTGGTTTACTGAAAGCAGGAAAATCAGTGTATAGTGTAAGATCTCCACCTTCACCTACCTGCAGCATGGATAGATGCTCAACGCAGGTTTTAGTGTGCAAATAGAAACTAACTTCTAACACCTGTGTCAAACTGTTGGAAACGCTGAGGAATGTCCTAGTTAAATTTACTCTATTAATGTCAACGCAGGAGAGGTATGTATTCAGGGAGAGCTGTAAAAGAATATTCTATCTATTATTCCTACAACTGAAGCAAGGTGTGCTATTCCATGCTGCAATAAAACCATTTGAAATTGTGACAAATGTTGTGAGTTTAGACAACATGAGGTTATCAATGTGGAAAGAATGGGGATCTATAACACATTGGAAGCGCTTAATGAGGTATACTATCTAAACAAAACTATCTAAACAGAACTAAAAACAAAACATATATAGAAAGTATAAATATTAAAATAATAATATCTAAAATACAGTCTTAAAATCGATAACAACAGAAAATAATAGGGATAGATCTGCACAGGGTATATGAATAAATAAGTGGTCAGTGTTTTGTAGCCCAAGATGAAGAAAGTCTCTTAGAAGGAATAATCCAACCGTGGCTTTACTCAAACAAGGCAATCAGTCCCCAATGATAAGCAGCATAACCATGAGGAGAGATAACAAACAAATTTATTAAACACACTGATAAATAAAAACAGTAAGGTTCAATACAAACTGACAATAAAACTAGCTCCAAAGTCTGGGAAAGTTTGGAGCTAGTTTTATTGTCCGTTTGTATTGAACTTTACTGTTTTTATTTATCAGTGTGTTTAATAAATTGTTTTTGTTTGTTATCTCTCCTCATGGTTATGCTGCTTATCATTGGGGACTGATTGCCTCGTTTGAGTAAAGCCACGGTTGGATTATTCCTTCTAAGAGACTTTCTTCATCTTGGGCTACAAAACACTGACCACTTATTTATTCATATACCCTGTGCAGATCTATCCCTATTATTTTCTGTTGTTATCGATTTTAAGACTGTATTTTAGATATTATTATTTTAATATTTATACTTTCTATATATGTTTTGTTTTTAGTTCTGTTTAGATAGTTTTGTTTAGATAGTATACCTCATTAAGCTCTGTGTTATAGACCCCATTCTTTCCACATTGATAACCTCATGTTGTCTAAACTCACAACATTTGTCACAATTTCGAATGGTTTTATTGCAGCATGGAATAGCACACCTTGCTTCAGTTGTAGGAATAATAGATAGAATATTCTTTTACAGCTCTCCCTGAATACATACCTCTCCTGCGTTTACATTAATAGAGTAAATTTAACTAGGACATTCCTCAGCGTTTCCAACAGTTTGACACAGGTGTTAGAAGTTAGTTTCTATTTGCACACTAAAACCTGCGTTGAGCATCTATCCATGCTGCAGGTAGGTGAAGGTGGAGATCTTACACTATACACTGATTTTCCTGCTTTCAGTAAACCACATGAATGCACTCATTGAAAATGACAAACCAAGTAAGTGGTTCCTAGATGTAAACATACAACCTACCTCTACACTGGTGGATAAAATCTAGGAAGAAGGAAGACTGTTACTTGGGTTAGTTTAAAACATAGATGTTTTTATTTTGGTCTTTTAACCAGACTGCTTTTCTTAAACACAGTCATCAACATCAACCGCATGAATGTAACTTCTGCATTAATCTCTACAAGTAAATACTGACCAGCTTTACTATTACACTGTTATTTAGACTTGGGATAGGAAACATCACCTCTCAACTCTAATACTGTTTGCAACAGATGAAATATGACTCCCCTGCAATCAGCATGGTTTAGCCCAGGAGTAACTTATTTCAAGCACTTACTGAAGTCTGGATCCAGTCTAAGGTCATGTTTCAGGTGATGAGACATTTGTCATAGAAATTTCAATCTAATTTATTGCGCATTAAAAAATAAATAATAAATAAAACTTCACCTTCAACAGTAAATTACCCACACATTGGCAGATCTGGCTATAAACAACTATATATCCAATTAGAACATTATCTGGACTGATAGCAATGTAGATGCCAAGAACCATTTTATTTGGTCCACCAAATTAAAGGTTTTTATCCCGTGTCCAGAGGCAACGTGAAAGGCGCTGACCTGGGTTTTCCACCCAGGTCTCACCTAATACACCCGACTGGAGGGATTTGTTTGCTGTTGCTATGCAACAGTAAACAAGTCCCTCCCCGGGAGCCAGGTGCAGCTCATTTATAATGTCAAGGCAGAACCGGGACCCAGAATGGCCTGAGTCTGCCCTGGAGATTTTTTTTTTTTTAAGGCAGCCACCCGGGTTTCTTTCATTTTTTTCAGCCCCAGCAATAACGTGGGTTGAGAAACCTGGATTATTGCCGGGGTGCTGATAGTAGCAGGATTGAGGGGAATTTTAGTATGGAAAGAAAAAGTGTTTACATTTGTGTTAATCGTGTAATAGAAGAGAAAACTGGAAAGTAGTTGTACATAGGGTAGACCAATGCTAAGAAATAGGTTGAGTCATTGGGTGACCTTGGGCTGTATTCACAGATACATTTTCGCGTCGGATTGTGTGCTTATTTTTAGGAGCGGATTAACAGCGCACGCGTAGTAACTTTTTCCACGTAAATTACATTGGAAATGGACATTGAGGGTGCGGTTAGTTAAATACACACATACGTAAGTAACATATGTGCGTAAGTACACACGTAGAGATTAAGGGAGCCCTATGGAGGCGTAAGTCCCTGAAAACCCGTCTGTGCGAGGGGAGTGTCATGGGATTTCCCTCTCTACGCGCGTGCGTAAAAACATGCACGTGCTAAATTTGGATCTGTGAATCCGGTCCCTTGTCTTAAAAAAAAATGGGTTTTAAGGGAGTGCTTGAAAGTTTGGAGAGTAGAGAATATTCTTAATGGGGAAGGAAAATGATTTCAGAGAGTGGGTGCAGCCCGGGAGAAGTCCTGTAACTGGTAATTGGAGCATTTATTAAGTGTAGAAGATAGTGGAAGATCCCATGATGATCTTGAGAGCGAGCTGGGATATATCTTATGAAGAATGAGAATATGTATGCGGGTGCAGTCCTCTTTAAGGCTTTGTAGATGATCAAAATCGTATTTGATGGGGAGTCTTATACCCCTTTCACATCACAACCAAAAACCCGGGTATCGGCAAAATCCCGGGTAATTGGTTGTGATGTGAAAGGTGCACTTCCGGTGGACTCGTGTCAAAAGATCCGGGAATTCAACCCAGGTAAAAAGAAGGGTTTCAACCCGGGTAGCATCTAACGCACTTTATTGGTGTCATTTTTTTTTACTATTGCTCTGGCAACAAGTGTTGCCAGGGCAACGGTAAACCAATGACGCATTGCTTTGACGACAGGGCAGACCCGGGTCTCTGAATTTCCTGGGTCTCTCTTTGCAGTGTGAAACGGGGTCTGTGACCCTGGGATCCTCTGCTGCCCCGGCAATATCCCGGGTCTGTGAACCCGGGATATTGCCTGGGCTGCGATCTGAAAGGGGTATAATAAGGAGAGCATTGCAAAAATCAATGCCGGTGAGGATGAACACATGAATGAGAGTTTTTGCAGTGTCTCAGAGCTTTATAGACCCCCCCATTCCCATGAAAATCTAAAAGGAATAGATAAAATGAATTCTTTCTACCAGTGATATAATGGGAGTATATTCGCCTGGCACATATTAGAATTCACTTTGAATATAGTAATAATAAACTTGGGAAAGCTACCAATTGAACAAGTACGGCTGTCCCGCATGCACAGTGTGTGTTTCAATTTGCTACGACACCATCATTGGCCGGGCTTAAACAGAAAGATTCTGCAATAGATGGGGCATTAATTTCAAATGAGCTGCCAGACCAAATGTTTATCTTCCCTGATTCCTCAAACAGTGTCTAACAGCTTTCTGCAGTGTTACAGAGAGAGAGAGTCTCTGTCACTTGTATGTGTGTCATGTGCGTTCCAAATATCAATCCATTCTAAATGTCTCTCCTAAAGTACATCAATAAATGCCGACAGGAGAAACGCTCTAATGGGACTTTGTAACCTTGAAACGAATGGTTCTGTATCTGTCTGTGTAGCTTAACGAAAAAATAAAGAAAAAATAAAAAAATAAAACTAATTTGTCGCTGACAAAGTCACTTTCGTAGATTCTATATTTTTAAACCAAACAAAATCAGACTTTTACTAAATGGCAAAAAAAGGAAAATGGAGATGTTGACCATAGCAACCGGATTCTAGCTGACATTCCCCTGTTCCCCATGTATTAGGAAAGTGAGAGCTAAAATTGGTTGCTATGGGCAACATCTCCAGTTTTCCTTTTCTGCAGTTTAGTAAGTAAACTAAAAAGTAAACCTAAAATTATGGGCAAATAGGTGGAGGTGTAATGCAGCAGCTTATGTAAGTTTGCATGTTTCAAACTATATATTTTTTAATATATTGAATTAAATGAGGCAGATTAAAGTGTTATTTAGTTATAATAAAGAGTTAAAGCATAAATAAAATTAAATTAAATAATTGTTTTATTAGGGGGGAAAAAAAACCTTTAAAATGATCATCTATAATAAAAAAAAACAAAGTCTGTGAAAAATGTAGCCTACTTCACAACACGAGAATCTCTAAAAACGAGATCTAATTAGTTCCGCCCCTGTTCTAACCAAACTCCACCCAGATCCACCCACAAAGTAGTGTGTGCAGAGAATGTTTAATTTTTTAAAATTAGTTTTTATATATACGATGTATATAGGGCTGTGTCCTTACTAAGAATATGGGCTTCCATTGATTAAAATCTCCTCCCTCCTACATTTAAACCAGCTCTGAGCTGGTGTAAGATTTTAGGGGGAAGTGCAGGGAATCTGGCTTGAAGCTTTCAGCTGCACTAAAACCCGCCCCCGTTCTCATTTTAATATAGCGGAATACCCCGTTCCACTAGACCGGAACACAGGTAAATCAGTCACTTTGGGCCTGATCCAGACCTACGCCGATGCGCTGTGCTTACTAAAGCACAGCGTATCGGCGTTCACTTTCCCCGACACTCCCCCTGTGCGGGTGTATGGCCCCTTCCTTAAGCCGGCTGAAGGCTACCCTAACT
>WWET01000560.1:192592-215461 GCA_011038615.1 Limnodynastes dumerilii | reverse complement strand
TGCTAGAAGGGTTTGAGTTTCGACGTTCAAAATAGTTTTTTTTTTTTTTTCAAGGCAAGGCACCTGCGCAGTGGCCCATGGCTGGCAGCATGGGCATGCTGATGCTTGTAGTTCTACAAGCATCAGCATGCCCTGTCACAAGACAGGCTGCTGATGCTTGTAGTTCTACAAGCATCAGCATGCCCTGTCGGGGCACAAGACAGGGTATCGTTAAAAATCCGCACCTGTCATAGATGCAATTTTTTAATTAACGCTATCGTTAAAAAAGGCGTATTTTTAACGCTGCAAAATAATTGAATAGCAAAAAAATACTGCCCGTTATTTTGCAAAAATTTGCGTTAAAAATACGCCAGCGAACGATTTCACCTTAATTGAAACTGGCCTTCAGTGTCTTCCTAATGTAACATAATACATTCATCCATTTACCTGATTAAATAGTAAACCCCCCATATCCCCCTGTGCTTGCACCCACCCTGTAGTTGAATAACGGTTAAGGGAGAAAAAAAAAAAAGATGCTTTTCTGGAGAATGTGAATGCTGATAATGTTTTCCAATCCTAGCAACAGATCCAGAAGTAGCTTTTAATCTTGTGTGACACAAATATAACATTATGACCGCATTATGACAGCTTGTACAGTGACCACAAAGTCCTTACAACCCGCTATTTATACCCCAAGCAGCAATACAGCTGCTAAATACAATTAAAGCAGGGTGTGAATCAAGCTTGAGTGCTTAGGAAATAAATTTAATATTAAAAAGTAGCCTAATACAGACAATCTATAAAGCATATATGTTAAAAAATTATCACTAATTAGACTGCCACGAGAGATTAATCACAGCAATAACAGGGCATTAAACTAAACAATTGTGTATTTCAGCTGTCTGGAAGCTCCACAGGTAAATAAAGAAGTAAAGCCCTACAGAAATATAAACTTAAGATGCAGGAACAGTCACACAGAATAATGTGTGTTTGGAAGCCGGGCTCCCTACTGAGCTGCCTTTCAGAGAGAATGTACCACAAGGCGAAATGGCTCTTTCCACTTCCCACAGAAAACAACAGAGGAGAAGTCACAAAATAACTAGCAAATAACAGTCAGGCCTTAGAAGTTCTTGCCTGAAATGACCTGTAAAATGTCGCGCCGCTTGATAAGCAGTAAGTATATTTAACAGCCATGGACTCTGAATGCTGTGATGGCCAGGTTATGCCAATGTTTATACAATTAAAGCAGAGCTGTGATTGGTTCTTTCTGGTCACATTGGCTACAGGCCATTAGCCGTGGTCACGACATAAAGGGCAGAGATATCATTGTAATGAGCAGGGCTGTAACAGCGCTTGGATTCATTGTGAGGGATCGTAGTTCAATGGATGGGAGCGTAAAATAAAATACATAAAAAAAATAACATGAACAGAGAATATTTCTTCACTTTCTAATGTTATTGTTGGTTAAAAACAAAGGCCCAAATAAAGACCTACAGCCCCTGTGTCGGAACATCTGCGCATGTGCCCACCAGGGGCCAGATTTACTAAGCTGCAGGATAGGAAAAGTGGAGATGTTGCCGATAGCAACCAATTAGAGTCTAGCTGACATTAATCTCTCCACTTTTCTTTCTTCTGCAGCTTAGTAAATATGGCCCCAGATGTTTCGACTGCGTAAGTACCGACTTACGTAACTAAGTTAGAAGGGGCTTACCCTTCATTTATGATGGCCGTATCCCCACCATACAAGCGAGGATAGCCATTTAAATGAGGGGTCGGGGGCAGGGGCGTGGAAGCCCCGTTACAACTAAGTCTGTGGCCGTATCAATCTGGTAGCAATCTGGACATGTAAGTGTCCATATTTACTACTGGCAGCGAGGAGCGCAGGGGGCGTGCACTCCTCGCTACGGGTGCGTAAAGCGTGCAGTGATTTGGGCCAAAATGCTTAAAAAGGGGGGTTTTGACTCTTATGTCTGTTAGACAGAAACAGGGCCACCACAAGAAATTGTGGGGCCTGAGACCTGGTGTCCACCCCTAATGACATCACAAGCCATGATGTCACACATAGGTGGAGCGCCACGTACCAACAGGTATGATTCACAGTCGGCCGAGGCGCAGGGAAGTCCTCCTGACACGTTGGAATACTGATGTGCAGCCAGGTACAGCTCTCCTGCAGAAGGTATCGGTGGCAGGAGACTGGTGACTCATCTATCTCACACCTGCTGCTGGACAGCTGAGGTGAGTATCAATGGGCCTGCCCTTTCTCTCCGGGCCTGGGACAACCATCTTGGCAGTCCCACACTGATGGCGACCTGGTAATAAATGAGCATCCCTCAATCCCTCTTGTCTGAGGTCACAGAACACATAGGTCCGGATTCACAGTTACATAGCTTTCGGCTTATGTACGTTGTTTTAAGAATTGAGCTACTACTATTTTAAAAAATAGTTCAGCTTTGGGACATACTCTGGACGAGGAAGACTGGGATTCCATTAGAGAAGGAATAGCAAAAGCGTCTATCAGCACTGCCATTCGAGAAACAAATTTAAGATATATTCTAGATGGTATCTTGTTCCTGAAAAACTCCACCGCATATACCCACAGGCCTCATCGCTGCGTTGGAGATGTGGTCGCGAAGTTGGATCTTTTATTCATATATGGTGGTTGTGTCCAAGCATTGCTCAATTTTGGGATTCAGTATCACTTCTTATTCAACAAGTCACGTGTTCCCTTATTCCAAAAGACCCATTGTATCTTTTACTTAATCGACAGGAGATTAACCAGATTATCCATTCATATAAGAAACGCTGCCAAAACACTGATCGCCAAAAAACTGGAAGCCTAGTATAGTCCCCTCAAATGAAGCCCTTTTTAATAGAGTCAATTATGTTGCCTCAATGGAATACATCACAAGCCTTCAGAATAACACGGTAGTTAATTTTCATTTAGTTTGGTGTGCTTGGTTCCAATGTTATAACCTACCCTTACCTGGGCGTACATAGGCATTAAAGTAAGTCTGAATGAGCATTTACTCTATATCCTGCTCTGCAACATAAACTTTTTTGTAGTACTGTACCTATGGTGTTCTTTATAGAGGTCCTCTTACCATCATCCTCCAAACTGAGGGACATTATCTTCAGTGCCCTTATTCTCTCTTCCCTTTCCCCATCCCCTCCTTATATTTTCCTACTGATTGGAAACAAATCCATGGGTGATTTTTGATTTTGTTATGTTTTTCGCTTGTTACCTGCATGTTATATTTGTGATCACTCAACATATATTTGTGTGCTACTTAGCTGTTTGTGTTCAGCTCATTGTTTAAATGCATAACTGTATCTCTATGTTCTCCCATGGATGTAACAACTTGAATCGTTAAATATAAAATATAGAAATAAAAGATAAAAAATAGATCAAAATAGTTCAGCTTTACAGAGTATATGTTTTTAGAAGTAGCTTTTTAAAAGAATCTCTTATCTGTATCTTAAACAACAGGTTACATTCGTATCAGAATGAGTATTCAGCAGTTTTAACAATGTAACACAGTAAAAATTGATATAAATTTCAGCATATAAATATTCAACAACCCTCATAAAAAAGCAAAATTGCTCTGATTTGTTATTTAAAGTGCCATTAAAGTACAATGTTCCTTCTAACTAATACACCAAATGATGTCTTCGAAATTATTGCACATGTTATTGTTGTTCATAACACTACAACTAAAATGAGCTTAAGAAGATTTGCATATCATTAGAATGTAGCATCAAATGTTCTCAAACAATTAAACAGGTTTACCCTAAAACTTCTAAATAAGTCAATACACGAATATACTTGACATAAGGAGGAAATAATTCACTACTAAATTATCTAAATTCGTACTATACAGGGAAAACAGGCTTTCTTTTTAAAAAGGGCCAATACAGTAAGTTTAACACATAGGTTTACCCCCTTTTGCTACCATTAACATGGAAGGGATTAGTCTTTAGACAATAGTAAGCAATACATTGAGTTCATTCAATTTAGGGCTGATTTTTCAGAAGGTTCCTTTTAACTTTCAATACCGTTCTTTTCACACCGTATCACCGACTCCTACTTCTATCCTGCTTCAATGTCTCCCACACTCTCTCTCACAGCACTTTCAATAACCTTTTTCCCAGCTGCTCTTTAAACGCCGCTGGCTTTCCTTCTCTGTCAGCACCTCCGTTCTCCTCTCTCTCTGCTACCCTGATGACACCACCGCTCTCTTCCCCAACGGCATCTCTGGTCACCTCTCTCTCCGTTACTTAGCAATCACCAACGCTCTCTTCCCCGACGACACCTCCGATCACTTCTCTCTCCGTTACTTAGCAATCTCCACCACTCTCTTCCCCGATAGCACCTCCGATCATCTCTCCCTCTGTTACTTCTACCTTCAATACCGTTCTTTTCACACCGTATCACCGACTCCTACTTCTATCCTGCTTCAATGTCTCCCACACTCTCTCTCACAGCACTTTCAACAACCTTTTTCCCAGCTGCTCTTTCAACGCCGCTGTCTTTCCTTCTCCGTCAGCACCTCCGTTCTCCTCTCTCTCCGCTACCCTGATGACACCACTGCTCTCTTCCCCAATGGCATCTCTGGTCACCTCTCTCTCCGTTACTTAGCAATCATCAACGCTCTCTTCCCCGACGACACCTCCCATCATCTCTCTCTCCGTTACTTAGCAATCTCCACCGCTCTCTTCCCAGACAGCACCTCCGATCATCTCTCTCTCCGTTACTTAGCAATCTCCACCGCTCTCTTCCCCAATAGCACCTCTGGTCATCTCTCCCTCCGTTACTTAGCAATCTCCACCACTCCCTTCCCCGACAGCACCTCTGGTCATCTCTCCCTCAGTTACTTAGCAATCTCCACCGCTCTCTTCCCCAATAGCACCTCCGATCATCTCTCCCTTCCGTAACTCAGCAATCTCCACCACTATTTCTCCTCCTGTCGGCCCCTTACAGCAATCTCTCCTACACTACACCACTGACGTCCTTCCCTCTCTTGCTAACCAACCGTCTTCCCAACTGACTCTCTCGCTCCACTCTTCCTGAACTTTCCAAAGCTCTTCTCGTGACACACTTACAACTCACACCAAACAGCTGATTGCTGCCAAGCAACCACCCACGTGCTGTCACCCTGCCAAAACCCACGTGCCCCCTTGTGCAAAAGATTTTCCCAGATACACCACTCAGGGGTATTACATGTAGTAGCTCAATTCTTAAGACAACGTACGTAAGACGAAAACTACGTAACTGTAAATCCAGACCATTATCTTTTTAAAATGATTGCACTAAAGAAAACTCTGTGAATTCAAATCACCAATCAGACACTGCACCCCATCCCCCAGTAAAAATGTTTGTGGTTGGCAAGCAGTGGGTTAAGCGGAGGTAAGTAGTGCTGGTGTAGAAGAATCAATGGTTCATCATTAAGTTTAGAGACATATATGGCTCAATATCATTAAAGCTGAACACAACCACAGCACCCAGGGAATTCTCAGACTAGAGCTATTTCCGTCTCCTAAATTCCAGTCCAGTAAATTAGAAATATCACCATCAGCTGCGACCAAAACCCCAAAGCCTGGGACACCAAAAGGGTCATTCTGCTGGCAAACAATCATTTGCAATTCAAATTTGCAAAACAGACAAAAGGGCCGAGATCAAGTAGTTCAAGTCACTCGTTCTTATCACCATCTCCCAGATCCTGCCCTGGCGCTGCTACGAAGCCCCCTCCCTTCTAACGCATCTGCAAAAATGATAATGCATTTGGCGGGCGGGATTCCTTCCAATACACACAGAATAATACAAGCACTTTTTCCTATTGCTTGCCCGTATTCAGAGTACCGGATGTATAACCTATACGTCCGGTGTTTAGCGATTTTTACTACTGCGCATGCGTAGTCATTTTTTTACGTAATCTACGTATCTTTTTATTACGTATATACACAATCTAGGTAAAAAAAAAGGTACGTAGATTACGTTAAAAATGACTATGCATGCGCAGTAGCAAAAATCGCTAAACACCGGTCGTATAGGTTATACGTCCGGTACTCTGAATATGGGCCGCTACCTGGCTATATACGATTGGTGGCGTTTATAAATGTGGGTCTGATCGCATGCCCCAGATGCATTTGTAAATGTGGGGGGTGGCTTTTGGATTGCAAGCAACCGTAGCACTTGGCGTACGGGCACACAAAAGCTGAGCTCAAAAGGGTAGATCCAGACCTACGCACTTGATACATTTCATCGCATAGCGGATTTACGCTAGCGTACTTTCGAGGCACTCCCCGTACTTTGGCCGTTTTAGGCTGCCCAAACCCTACCTTAACTTTACACTGACGTACGTATAGGCCTCACGTACTTACGAGCCTAAGCACGTCCATACTGTACGATTTAAATGCCTCACCCCGCCTCCGATGCGTAATTACGGGTGTCATATGTCTGGCACGCCCCTTCATGCGTTGTTACGCTGCTGATATGCTAACGCTCTGAGTTACGTGGCGTAACATCTGCCGCGTGCATGCGCAGTAAATATGAATGTGCGATTTTACGTCAGCGGTTAGCGTAAAAAAGGTTATAAATAGTGCAAAGACTTCAACAGGCACATGAACGCACCAAAACAAAACAAAATAAATCAAATCAAATAAAATATGAATAAACTTATTTTTTTTTTTAAGAGATTATTTTTCAAGAAAAGTGGATATACATATACCAGAAGCATTCACACAAACAATAAATAACAATGCATTACATCGTAAAAGTCCGTGCTAATCAAGAATTCAAGCTTAATTTTGAGAAGCATTAGGAATAGCATAGTGTTATGAGATTAGTATAAAATATCCACTTTTATTTTAGAATAATCTTATCTTTTTATTACTGTATGTAGAAATGATTTACCCAATTACTATACATCGGCAGCGATTTCTGACAGTTCAAATATGTTCAAAAACTCCTTTCACATCACTACCAAACACCCAGAATTTTTAGCCAAAAACCTGGGTCTCGTCAAAATCCCGGATATTTGGTGGTGATGTGAAAGGTCCCATTTTCCTGGACTCGGGAAAAAAAGAAGGGTTTTTTTCCCGGATCTCACACGGGACCGGTGTCAGTGTGGAAAGTCCCTTGTTGTCTCTAGGGGCTCTAGTGTTTATGACATCATCATTAATATAAAAGGTGACCGAATGGTCATTAGGAGCGCCACGGAAGAAGAAGCAGGAGCCTGTCCGCGTGTCAAGTACAGAAGAGGCCGAGGAGCGGGACACACCACCGGAAACGCCACTTCTAGCAACTGGAGGGCGTAAATTCGGCAGGCGGCAGCGTAAGAATGGCTGAAAAGCCGTTCTGCGCATGCGCCAGCCAGATGTTGGCCGGCGTAACTACGGCAACGTCTGATCTAGGACCGCGCGTCTGTAGTATCAGCGTAGTAAAGGCTGAGGAGGCGTTCCTCGCCATTACTACACAAAGAATAGTGTAGGTAAGCAGTGGGAGGTAGTGTCATGAGGAAAGGAGGGAGGAGTTTTAGTAACTACACTCCTGTCCCAGCGTATTTACCCTCGTTTACACCACCTGAAGTTAGGGTAGCCTTCAGCCGGCGCAAGCAAGGGTAAATACGCAAAATGGTCAGACCGGAATTTCCTGGGTTATAGGTGAACTTATTTTTTTTGACACAGCGATTCGCCCAGCAAAAACCCGGGGTGGAAAATCCTGTTTTTCAAACATAAATCACCGATGATGAACTTAGCTTTTTACCCTTTGCAACTCACAATAAAACAATGTTCTCTAGTGCTCTGGGTGTGAACAGGTTAAATATCCGTGATTTTAAGGGACTGCTCCACTGGAAGCTTGGTGGCTTTATAAACATCTCATAGGGCAGGATATTAAGCTGTGATAACATAACACAGCAGCTTATAAAACACAATAATCAGGCTTTTCTCTCCCGTCTCTTATTTGCAGCAGACGCTTTTATCCTTTTTACTTTATTATGCTATTTATTTTATACAGGCTGTTATTGTATCCACGGAAGGCAGATAAACATTTCTCTGTAATCTTAGACAGATTGCAGCCAAAGAGACAGCATCTTAGATGGATTTTCCCAAGGGTTACATTTGGGTCCAGGCACCTGCATCAGAGGCCCAAGGAAGATATTGAGGAATAAGGTCCGTTCATAGCGTGGATGCAGGGGTATGGCTGCTACGGGACCCAGGGGAAAGGAGAAGGGTCTGCGGCAGCCGCTCCCCTCTATGTGTGAGTGTATGTATGCATAGTGCTACAGCGCTCATCACTTGCACATGGAGAGCCGAGCGCTGTTTTAAGCCGTCAGTTTCTATCAGTCAGTGGCTCCGCCCCCAGACCACCTGGCTGCATCTAGTCCAGCCTATCTAGACTTGGGCCCTACCTCCTTTGCTAACCAATCAGATTCTAGCTCTTACTTTCCTATTACATACTAGGAAATGTCAGCTAGAATCTGATTGGTTGCTATGGTTAACAACTCTGCTTTTCCTTTCCCACAGCTCAGGAAATTTGGGATTTAGTCTTAATATTAGGAGCTGGAATTGTGGATTAACCCCCCCTTCTGAAGCAGTTGAGGCTAACACAATAGAACAGTTTAAACATGCTTGATAAATATAAGGATATCCTAAATCTTAAACTAATGCTGCTTTCACAACGCCGTCTGGCAAAATCCTGTTCCTTGCAACCCGGGATATTGCCGTGGCGGCAGATCATCCTAGGGCTACAGACCCTGGGATGATCCCTTTCACACTTCAGTGTTGACATGGGAAATTCAGGGACCTGGGTCTGCAGTGACAGTGTACTGGGCATTGTGCTGCTCCCGGGTAGGTATTTGTTTACTTGTGCCATACCAATAGTAAACAAATAAGGACCCCGGGACCTTTCACACTACAGCTCAACCTGGGTTGTCAGGGCTTACTCCGGCAATATCCCAGGTTTTTGGTGCAATGTGAATGCGGTTTTAAATTGAGAGTCAAATAGGGTCAGTATAGAATTAAATAAACAACTGGGCAGTATGGATAGGCCAGAAAAAGGGCGGTAGCCAGAAATTGTGGGCCTGCGATCTAGTGCTCCACCCCTAATGACATCACACGTCATGATGTCACATATAGGTGGAACGCCACGTACCCACAGGAATGATTTACAGTGGGCCGATGTGCAGGGAAGTCCTCTCAGCACGTTGGACCGCTAATGTGTAGCCAAGTAAAACTCTCCTGCAGTAGGTATCGGTATTAATGGACTGGTGACTGATCTGTCTCACACCTGCTGCTGGCTCAATATCGGCAACCCTGGTTGTACCACTGGTTCATTTCAACAACAGGCCTGTCCTTTTTCGACCAATCATATTGAGCAACCAGCTTAAAGGTACTGTAAATATATTCCCATGGCTATCCTCCTATTGTTGCCTGACTTTTACAAGGACATTAATTATCTACTATTTATCCGATGCAGTGGCAGACATTTAGTGCTAGAAAAAAAAACGTACTAATTGAAAATCTGGCTCTACTAAAAAGAATGGAATCTATCAATCACTATTACATGACCCGCAAAAGCCTACATGCTACTGCAGAGCAGCAGGGAGGGGGTTGTTATTTATCACAGCCATGTGCTGGGTCACAAAAAAATAATAATAAAAAAAAAAGCTCAATATTTGCAGCAGAAAATTGCTTATACAGAAAAATTGCCATGTTCCACAATGGAAAACTATCCTTAGTATAATCCTTCCCTAAGACCATATAACCACCAGAACATAGAAATATGTTTGTGGGGGAGGGGGGGGGCAGTTGTGTGTTTTTATATTTTTAACAATAGTGAAAACATATAAAAGGGGTGCGACAGACCATCATAGGGCAAATGAATGGCGATTGGTGGCAATTGCTGTGGCTTCTGAGGCCAGATTTACTAAGCTGCGGGTTTGGAAAACTGGAGATGTTGCCCATTGCAACCAATCAGATTTTAGCTGACATTCTCTAGTATGTAATAGCAAAGTGAGAGCTAGAATCTGATTGGTTGCTATGGGCAATATCTCCAATTTTCCTTTCCTGCAGCTTAGTAAATCTTGCCCCTGGAGTGGAGAAGATTTCTGTGCCAACAGGTGACTATTTTATGCTAACCCTGACCTTAACCCTCTCCTAACCCCAACGCTCCGTTTCCATAACCTTCAACATGACCCATTCCATTAGGTACAAAATACTCTGCTTCTCAGTTTCCAACTGTCAGTTACTATGGTAACCACCTTTGTTGAAGAGGCAAATCCTTTTTTAAATATCAGTTAATCAGCTGGAAGCTCAGGAGCGGATTATATTGTACCTAATTTTTATTGTTTTTATTGAAATAAGCTACAGTACAAACATAGGTCAGGTGAGTTAAAGTTTCAGCATAGAAAGCACTTTTCTAATTTTATGTGGACAAACAAAAAGCTTACATTTCCTATTATTGTTACAAAAGAAATGTAATTTATCAAACACTCATGAAGCTAAAGTCAGCCATTTTTTGGACTAAACTATTATATAATTATTGGCTCTAAGTGGCTGCATTTTAAAGACTAAGGGCTACATTTATTAAACTGGGAAAAAGAACAAGTGAGATGTTGCCCAAAGCAACCAATCAGATTCTAGCTGACATTCTATAGTATGTAATAGGTAAATGAGAGCTAGAATCTCATTGGTTGCTATGGGCAACATTTAGCAAATTAGGCCCTAAGAATACAGCAATAAGATCAGTGTTAAATATTTCTTTATACATTGATCAGAAAAATAGCACTGCAGTCCACAAAATGGCTTTATTGTTATTTGTGGATGACTGGTCCATTTACACCAGACCTATATCTATGCGTCGCCTCATATATATTGCACGCGCTTTATGCTATTGGCCAGGAATAACCTAAGTGATGTCACCTGTCCGTGTGTAGAGGAAAAAAAAAAATAATAGTCTGCATTAGCATGAATACCAGTTCCTTCAACAAAATGGCCACCTGATGTTTGTTTAAGTGACAGGCGCTCTGTAACACAAGGCCCCCTGTGTTCAAAATGCAAAATGCTATGCTCATATATAATATATAGTGCTCACAGTGGTAGAGTTTCAATATGTTTATGACTAAAGGATAAATTATGCGCTTTAGTAAAATACAATGTGACATTTTCAACTACAAAACAATATCCCAGAAATGAAAGCGGAGACATTCCCGCAATAAATCTCTATTGGGCCATTAGTTTCTTTGTAAGCTTAAAATGTTGATACATATGCCTATAAACGCCAGTGTAATCATATTCCTTCATATCTCTATTGTGGAGCATCTCTCATTTAAAGCTCATATAAATTCACAATAGCGCTTTTTAACAACTCAGCACTTAAAGCCGTTTATATCTTTCTCTGACGGCGAGATAATCATTCCCCCCCAAATCCTCTGATCTGGACGCCACTTTTTGGTGATTATTCATTTTAATCTGGGAATGTTCCTGAACCAGAGTGCCAGAAAATCTGCCATTGCTGTATATTCTAAGCTAATTTCATGGTCAAGTTAAAACAAAATAAAGGATTTTATTGGTATTCTTATTATCATTTATTTATAAGGCGCCACAAGGTGTCCCGCAGCACCGTACAAAATACAGTACAGATATACAAGGTAGGGATGAACAGTATAGTACATAACAACATACAGAGCTTAGTATACAGTACAGACATACAGGGTAGGGATTGACAGCATAGTACATAATAATATGCAGCACAGACATACAGGGCAGTGATGGAGAGCATAGTACATAATAATGTCCAGTACAGACATACAGGGCAGGGATGGACAGCATAGTACATAATAATATACAGTACAGACATACAGGGCAGGGATGGACAGCATAGTACATAATAATATACAGCACAGACATACAGGGCGGATCAGGGAGGAGGGGATAGAGCGCAGTGAGAGTTTGAGAGGGAGCCACCAGGTGGGGATGGGGTAAAAGGGTAACAGAGGGGGACAAGAGGGTACGAAGTGAGGGGGGATTGGTGAAAGATGTGGGGAGGATATAACCCTTGTGCACCAAATACGTGAAAAGCTGTGATTATTAATTACAAGCCAGCAAAGCTTCCAGATTTAGTACACACGCTGGCTAGATGGAGACAACGCAGGGTTGTTAGTATGTCTATTGTTGAAAGTGGGAGTTTGCAATGAACAAGCAACAACGAGATACTCTCAAAGACCACCCAACCTCCATTATGTGTGTGTAAATACCTGTACCATGGCCAGACTTATGCAAGTCAGTATTTTTGTGTGGTACTTCCTTATCATTTTTAACATTGCCTGTAATTTGCACACTCGCTGCTGATGGAAAACCCATACAGCTCTCTGAAATAAGGTGGCATGCATGCAATGCTGAAAATCACTACAACCTGCTGTGTGCACAACTCTGCAAGAGGCCCAGAACGTTATGATGCAACTATCTTCCAATTATATACATCTACAGAGGGTAGGCCACCACTAGAAACAAGATGGCCGCACCCTGCCCTGCCTTGATGTCACCCGCGCTGCTCTTCAGATCCCAGAAGCTTCATGACAGTTTAAGTCACCCAGGGCTGCATGGGCACCAGACTCCCTTGGAAAGGTTAGGCCTGATACAGATGTCTACCTTACTCCCATGTCATTGGGCCTGGCTACTCCCATCAGGTTGCACTACATGACACACATACCTATTGGGAAATATGGCTCTCTTTCCAATACTAGACAATTTACTGTTTGAGGAGAGAAAAAAACATAATAACTTAATTTACTTTAGGGCAAAATTTAACAATCTACATGGATCCCTCATTCCAGGTTCTTTGCAGAGATTGCGATTTCTAAAATGTAAGCCTTTATTGCTAGCCCTAATCTTAACCCTCCCCTAACTCTGTTTCCTGCAGCTAAACCTTCCACTTCTTTAGCCTTAACCTTACATTTCCCTCAGCCTATCCCTAACCTTCCTCTAAGCCCTAACTCTCCTTCTTTAAGCCCCAACTTTATCCCCACGGCAGCCGCCACAACCTGAGCCCTAACAATAACCTCAGGCGGCTGCAGTTTAGCTATTGGAAACAGGTTGAAATAGCTGCCTGTTCCCAACAGCAATTTTCTCATTGCTAAGCATTTCAAACACGATGCAGCCGCCATTCAGCTGGTGCTCTGACTAACGTGTTCAAAATAGGGCCAGCCGGAACCTGCAACCACATCCCAGTTATACATATCTGGTTGCCCATTTTATTCTTTCTGGCCATTCAATTTGTGGCAAAGGGCCTGATTCACAGTTAAGAATCTGCAGGGTTTTAGGTGTGTATAGGGGCATGCTGGGAATAATTGCCGGGAGGTATTTAAATGAGAAAAACTGGGCGCGGTAAGGTTCATAATTAGACACCCTACGCACACAACTACGAACCTAAGGATAAGGGAGTCCTATGGCATTCGTAAGTCTCTTAAGAACCTGAAAACTGGGGGCGTGCCGTGGAAGTCGCCTTGCTACTAGTTAAGTATATTTATGAACCAAAAACTTTCAAGCCCAAAGTGTGAATCAGGCCAAAAGGGCTCAGTGCTCTTAAGTTTGGACAGGTAAGCATTTTGATTGGTTAGCTCTGATTTGTATGTCATTCTAAGGGCCAGATTTACTAAGCAGCGGGGCTGGAATAGTGGAGATGTTGCTCATAGCAACCAATCAGATTCTAGCTGACATTCTCTAGTATATAACAGGAAAGTGAGAGCTAGAATCTGATTGGTTGCTATGGGCAACATCTCTACTTTTCCAAACCCGCAGCTTGGTAAATCTGGCCCTAAGTATACATGGTGTGGACGGGACAGTTGAGAGGAATGGAAACCAGTAAAATATATTTAATTTTGGGTCAATCAAATTGGTTTCTCAATTAAAATAGGACTGAAATTGGCTATTACAACTGAACAACAAGCTGTTTCTGAGTTATTATATAACTGACCTCTATCAGAACTAAACCTAAACAATCTGTAGACTACACTAATTGTCTCATGTTTACAAGTTACTAAAGGAAAGTTAATTAAGTTAATTACCCATTGAAAACTGTGCTTTCCTGACTTTTTAAAAGGAACTATCAGGCAAAAACTCCTTTTCAAGCATTAGTAATTAATTTAGTCATTTGTAGAATCCAACACAATGGCCTTAAATAGTAATCAGTTGCGAGCAGCACAGTTCATAACTGAAAATGTTATTATTAAAATATACTTCTGCCTATTTTGACACATGAAAAATTCAGCAGCTGAAATAAAGCGTATTTCTATAAACCCTTCCAAGAGATGAGATGTAAGTAGTGAAATGCTTATTACATTACTGTGAACAACTTAAGAGATTCCTAGATTCTGCACCAGGTAAAATATGATTTGTGAGTCTCTGATACAATCTATAAATCAAAAATTGAACTACTGAACAAGCAAAATATGGTTAGACGCCTGTATATTTTCAGTCATTTCTTTTTATATTTCTGCTTTTTGTTCTATTTCTTTTGCCACTATTTTTTTCAAGGAATATTTGAAAAGAGAACAATATATTTTACGTGTAAAAATAAATAAATACATAAATATATCTTGAGTAGGAAAAGTTGCAAAAAACTCTATATTAAATTCAAAACCATGAAGAAAAGGTAAACTCCTGAAAACTGGCTTGTTTGCAAGAATTACAGGGATTGTATAGGGCTAGAAGCATATAGACTTTTTATACTGATAACAATAGCTTTTTTTATGTCATAAATGGTAGCTTTAATAAAGTTTCTAAACAGGAAGTGGAGGTGCTGCCCATAGCAACCAATCAGATTCTAGAGGCTCTAAATAATTAAAAGCTATGTTTCTATTGGAAACCTATCGATTTTTATAGCAACCAGTGGTAGTTATAAGAACTGTATGTACAACATCTTTAAATCTAACTTAAAATTTTATTATTTGCAATAATCATTTTTGCAGGAGCATATTTTTGCTCTATATTATAACATAATTAAGTAGTCCTTTGAAAATCAGGGCAAGCCTTATACCCCTTTCACATCACCACAAAATACCCGGGATTTTAGCCAAAAACCCGGGTCTTGGCAAAATCCCGGGTATTTCATGGAGATGTGAAAGGCGCACTTCCGGTGGACCCGTGTCAGAAGACCTGGGAATTCAACCCGGGTGAAAAGAAGGGTTATTCCCGGGTCCGACACGGGTAGGGGTGCAAGGTGCTACCCGGGTAGCACCTAATGTACCTCGATTGGTGGAATTTTTTTTACTATTGCCCTGGCAACAAGTGTTGCCAGAGCAAAGGTAAACAAATTACGCACCGCGATGACGACAGGGCAGACCCGGGTCTCGGAATTTCCCGGGTCTGCCCTGCAGTGTGAAACTGGGTCTGTGACCCTGGGATCCTCTGCTGCCCCGGCAATATCCCGGGTCTGTGAACCCGGGGTATTGCTGGGGCGGCGATCTGAAAGTGGTATAACTGATATTCCCTGAAAAAGTTATGCATTATATTAATACATATTTTTATTTTATTGAGTGTTTTGGACTGGTTGGTCTTTAGTACACTAGTTATTAGTTACTCAAATTTATACACAAAAAGAAAAAAAAAAAAAAGAAGAAAAAAACTCTAAGTGCATAGTTCATGTACAGCTGTCTTTTGATAATTAATATTTTTAAAGAAACAAAGATTCTGTTTTGCTTTATTAAATTATCTTACGCCAATGATTCCTCTTAACAAAGATTTTTCCATGACCTTCTGTTTGCTGTTAAAGCTCACCTGCTTCAATAATTGGGTATCCAGATGCTACAAATTAATCAATCCAGCAGTCTGCTTAGATGAACAAGCACTCAGAGCCCTGAAAAAGATTAATACAAAATGTGTTAATAAAAAAGATTAAAAAAAAAAAGAAGAAACAACCAGAAGATCCACAACAAAAGCCAAGTATTCTATTATTTAGTGAGAGGTACAAGAAATATTGCTTGTATGGCAAAAACAAGGGAAGTTAAATTAGGTGCACATTTCGATGGATGGACTATTTTGCATTTAATCATTAAACTGTAAACAACAGATACAATGGCTTGTTATAAAGTCCTTGGTATTAATACACTAAAAGTCTTGAACAAAGTAACGTTTGCTTCACCTGATGTGATATTTCTGGTGATCAAGATAACACTCCGATCACCGGGTGTGCAATATTGCCCATAGCACACACATTACCAGATAATCTCTCTACCACCCTGCAACCATTTTATTAAAGCGGTGGAATCGTTCAGAAATTCTAAATGATCCGATTATCTGGATTGCTATTATCTTTCAATATACATATATACTTTTAATATACATGAACAAATAACTAGGAACTAGTGACATCTATGATGCAATGAGCACATTCATATGCTAAACAAAGGTTCAGATGATAAAATGTCTGCCTCTAATGTAGATTGATGCACTGCACTGAGCACATTCATAGGCTAAACAATGGTTCAGAATGACAAAATGGCTCCCTCCAATGTAGATTAGTGACAGATACATTTTAAAATGGTGTGTGTGCGGCTCTTGTTATTTCAAATTAATAAAATTAAATAAAATTACAACACAGTTTTAAAACACAATATGATATTGTAAATTTCCATAAATTGTAAAATTGTATTTCCGTCATTTTAGTGCAATATAAGGAAACCAACTAATGCTAGTAAAATCAAACTATTTTCTAATCATTTGAATGGGAATTTTATTAATCTTTCTACACTGGAAATCCCCAATGCACGCTCCTACATGTACTTTGGTGGAATGGATGTGAACGGGGAATAATAATGTAACGTAACGAGCGTAGGACTGCCAACGTTCTATTTCTTCACTCCAGGAGATCATGGATGGAGGAATGAAATATCATTATTTGGACAGGGGCTTGACGTGATTTATGCAAATTGCACTCTGAAGCCCCACCCCCTCTGTCCATCAATGCTACTATTCATAGACTTACTAAGGATTGGGTGAGGCTTGATGACGCAAATTACATCAATTCCTAGTAACGCTGGCCCTGATTCAGAGATTGAAAATAAGAGAGGAAAGTTACTCCTGGGCAAGGCCAAGTTGATTTCAGGGCGGAGTCAAATTAATCTGATACTATGCATGCAGGGAGAATGCTTTGCTTGTGCTTACTGCACACAGATACTGACCAGCTTTACTATCACACTGTTATTTAGACTTGGGATAGGAAACATCACCTCTCATCTCTAATACTGTTTGCAACAGATGGACAAATTGGACAATCAAAGCAACATGGTTTTGCCCAGATGTAACTTTCTTCTCTGATCTTCAAACTTTGAATCAGGGCCACTAAGACCTACAGTATTAACAGTCAGGGGGTGGTACTTGTGGATGTGTTTGCATTAAATCATGGCCTCATCACCCCATCCAGGAGCAAATAAATTCTGCCACCTCTTACAGTACCTCACAGTCCATCTGTTAAACAGTTAAGAGCTGTGTAATAAACGATGTAATTTAAAAACGTATTAAAAAAATGTAATAAAAAAAAAAAGAGATGTAAAAATGCATGAAAAGGAGTTTAACATGTTATTAAATCTGAATATATCCAGATAAAAAAAGATCAAGGGGAAGATTTTTCCCTGTGCACAGCACACTTCCTGTCAGTAATACAGCAACGAAGAACATGATAACCATGTACAGAAAATGATTGATAATCGAGGACAGCAGCTTGTACTCAGCTGTGTGGCTAATGTAAATACAATGTCATGATAGATCAAGTTGTGTCAAGGTATGGTGCCGAACAGGTGCAAGCAGACAGCTGTCCTCCGTATAACGTATGACTCCGGCACAACCTGTGATAGTCATGGATACACGCGATGACCTTGTCAGTGATATATGATCTTCATTCAGTGTTGCTGTCGCTTATCGACGCTATACTATGTATTTATATTAGCTGTGTTGTTGGGTTCTCGAGGGAATCATTTGGTTTACACCATGTTTCATGAAGTGTCTGACACCGTATTGATTTCTTTTACTAAGAAATGACAAACATATGGTTTAATCGTTTCTTCTCTTGGGTGCTACATATAGTTTTTAGTTTTTTTGCTTCTTAGTCACACACGTGTATACTTTAAAATAGGTAAAAATTATACTGGTGCTGCAAAACAGGGATAAAGGGCCGGATCCAGAACTACGTCCGTCTTCCATAGACGGACGTAATTCAATGAACAATAGCTACTGTGCATGCGTAGTAGCTATTGTACGTAATCTGCGTATCGTTTCGATACGTAGATTGCGTATATGCGGTTTAAAAGCCCGCATATAGGCAACCTACGTAACTAAACGATAAGCAAATTACGTACAATGCGCAGTAGCTATTGTTCATTGAATTACATCCCTCTATGGAAGACGGACGTAGTTCTGGATCTACCCCAAAGTATTTTAGAACGATTAAGAGCTTTAATTTATATAATAAGAACAACACTTTTCATGGAATAAACTTTGACCGATCATTAGACTCCTCTCTAGAGCATTACAGGGGACCTACCTTGTATAGACATTTGTCTATTATCTCCCCCTACTCTGCTACCGAGATTATGATCGTGTCCAGGTAACCACCCATTGGAGCCAAACTAAGCTCTGTATAAGAGAGCAGCCACTGTAAAGCTGAGCTCTTTTATTCAGCCCTTTCAAACATACATGGATTAACTTGTACAGGGTCTTCGTTCACAGTCCTTTGTCACATTCGGCCCGATTCAGATTTAAGAAGGAGCTTGAAAATAAGAAAGGAAAGTTACACCTGGACTAAACCATGTTAATTTCAAGGGGTGTCAAGTTAATTGTATTCTCTGCATGCAGGGATATATATTTGAATTGCTTACTGCACACAGATACTGTCCAGCTTTACTATCACACTGTTATTTAGACTTGGGATAGGAAACATCACCTCTCAACTCTAATACTGTTTGCAACAGATGAAATATGACTCCCCTGCAATCAACATGGTTTAGCCCATGAGTTACTTTTCTCTCTTAATTTCAAGCTCCTTCTTAAGTCTGGATCCAGCGCATTGTGCGTATATTTGTTTCTTCCATTGATGCTGCCACTATTAAAATGTCTAGTTGCAAATCAATTTATAAGTTAATCTAGAGCAGGTGCTATAAAGGTATGGGGAAATCTACACAGATACTAAAAGAAAAAAAAAGTCACTCCAGCAATCTTGCATTAATCAGTAAGTAACCCTACACAGTATAGTTCAGGACCCTGTTGGAGGTAACAGAGGATAGGCCTGAAGGTAGAGCAGAGGTTTGGAACATTATAGCCTCGGGGCAGGTGCCAGTCCTTGGTCCCCCAACCTAGAGATTTGATGGCAGAGAAAACCATTCCTACCTCTTATCCGTCCATAAGTTTAAAATAACAGCAGGTTCCTAACCTCACAAACGGTGGGGAATGGTGGTGAATCCGGCGTTGCTACTGAGGGTGGCTATGTGCAAGGTTTTGTTGGGTAATACAGACAGATTTCTAAAGCAGCAGAAGATAATATACACCTAAAACCGCTGTGATACAACGTTACAGAGTTGACGATATGACGCTTGCATTTTATAAGAGCTGATATCCTGTTTAGCAAAGAGAAAACTGTTACCAAAAACAATTTCAGGGCTAGGTCAACAAGTGCTTCTTGAGAGAGCCATAGCTGACGTTTCATTTCAAGGAGCTTCTTATATTAACTGAAAGATGGCCTATGGGATGATCTGTCAATGAAGCGATAAGATAGAAGGATAGGGACATAAAGCAAGCATGATTTCTACAGGCATTATACTGATACAAATGAGCAAAGCTGAACTGTTGTCATGCACAGATCTCTAACCAAATGCTTGCTTTATTTCTTCAGATTTATATATATATTGCAGCTATATTTAGCACAGTATCAATGATAGGCAAAAAAACAGCCTTAGGTCCACATATGGCCCTCAGCTTTCAACAGCTGTGTCTATCTGCTTTATTGATTCATGTGGTTAAAGCTTGTAAAATACCTGTTGATAAGATATTCAGAATCAAACTGTCCCCCTGCTGTTCCTAAACACGTTCGGTATGTGTTGGGTCATATTCTTACTACGACACAGTAATCTATTGCCCAAAGATGGAAAGACACAGGAACTCCTTATTCTACCTCTCCCTCCTCCCTGATCATCAAATGGTCTTCATGGCATGAGTTCACAGGACTCTGATCCTCTATCTTTTAACCTTCAGATGCCCATTGCCAAGTTCTTCTATCTTTCAATGCAATGTTAGTGTCTATGGGCCTGATCCAGAACAACGCCCGCGGTCGCTAGGACGGCAGGTCTAAGCGTAAGATCGGCTTTTCAGCTGATCTGCGCATGCGCCGGGCAGATGTTGCCCGGCGTCGCATTGTATTTAGGAGTCCCCCCTTTTCTCGGGGGTGGTATAAAAGGTCAACAATCAAAATGTCGACAGTTGAGTATTATATTTGTTTGTTCCATCTGTATACTTAATGTAATACTGGTGGTTTAGAAAAAAAACTTCAGAAATGTAATAATGCACATGTGGTATATATGTAATACTAACATAATATTCAACTGTCGACATAACAACCGGATACTCTTCTCTACCGTATCTTTATTCTCTTTTTGTACCCTACCTGATTAAAAATTCAAGAAAAACTATTGATGACAGAAGAAAATACCTGTTGATATGTTATTATTATTATTATTATTATTAATACAAATAGGTGACTTGGCCATATGTAAGCACCAAGTGGACTCTCTCACCAATTGCTTGTGGGACTCTCCCTGTAATGCATTTAAAATGTCCCCACTTCTGTGAAGCTCACAAGAGATGGAGGCAGTTGCCAGAACAAAGGACCAGCGGTGCAGACGGGGGGAAAAAAATGATCAAAAGCAAACTTGTGTACTAGCCAATGGTAAAAATTCACATTAATGTACACATGGAATTTTGAGGCATACTTCCCCTGTCCATAATGCAGTTCAGGATCCTACAGGAGCACAGAGGGGACTGATCCTGGGATAGATTGCCCAGTGCATTGCATTTAGAGATGCAATAAATTTTCTAATTTATCATTAAGGATCTGTCCGTATAGAGCAGGTCTGGCCAACCTGTGGCTCTACAGGGTGTTGTGAGAGAGTGTGGGTCCCCATTGCGAACGGCCCATATTTCAAAAGGGCTGTTCTCCCCCAGCCAGCTCATAACTGTCTGGGATATCGATTGCTTATGCCTTGATGAGGCATAGCAATCGATCCCTGGAGCACTGAAAGCGATGCTCCGATAGGTAAGAGGAAAAATTAACCTTAATCCCTTCCCTAATTCTAACCCTAACCCTCCCCTTCCATGACCCTAACCCTCCCTTCTCCCTAGCCTGACCCTAACCATCCCTTCTCTATAGCCGAACCCTAACATCCCTTCTCTATAGCCGAACCCTAAGACCCCCCTCTCCCTGCAGCCTGACCCTAACCCTCTCATCCCAAGAGCCTAGTCTTAAACCTCTCTCCCCCCAACACTAAAAGTCCCCGGAGAGGCTACTCACCTCTCCGGAGATGTCAGCGGCGGGTCCAATTGGCACATTCACTTCATAAAAAAATTCTAAAAAGGCTGCCTATTCAAAAGAGAGACAGCCGGAAAGGAACTTTCGGCTGTCTCTTTCTAAAAGCAGCCCATCACAGCGGGGACTGCAATCGGTTGTGAAACTACGAGTCCCAGCATGCTTTGCCTAAACAGACATAACGAATACCTGACTGGTATAGAATAACATGGGGGCAGAAATATTCTGTAAGTGAAAACAATACTTTTATTTAACAAAAAAACAAGTTTGAGCTTTTTAGTTACATATACTTTTGCTATAAAGACCCCCTTGTCAGGAAAGAATTGTCCCATAGCATATGCACCCAGCGGTATTAGGTGTAGCTTTATATAACACCAACTAGCCTATCATAAGTCAGGTCTCAATAACAGATTGCATCTTGGGATTGTTTTTCAAACTTTGTGCAAAAAGATGCATCAATTTTGCCATTTCATTATCAATGAATCTGTTTTGAGTACTTTTCTCTACACCCTCGAGACTCATCCTCATTTATTCCCAGGTTTGCAGATACTAACAGCTGTTAAAAAAAAAACCCATGTCGGTGGTTTTCACACTTATAAACCAGAAATTAAATGTGTGCTTCACAGATTTCATTCAGTTCTGATTTTACGATCACAGGTATAAGAAAACATTGGTCTATGTCTCTCTCTCTCTCCCGCTGCCTTTCAACACAGATCTCATAGATACTGAAGTCCTCATAGCATGAGGCATTTCATTGTCTCTCTGAAAAGTTCTGTTACTGTCATGCCAAAGGTGCTAACTATTGAGAAGACTGCAAGGAATACTTTTCTGTGCTAATGATGGCAGTTACAGTTCCTTCAAAGCTGTTCCCTGGAATAAAAGCATTACAGAGTCTATTTAATTAAAAGTAAGAAAACAGATGTTTTTATGCTTTTGAGTAAACATCTAAATCTCACAATATTTACACACAAGTGCACCGAAAACACCCAAAATTCTGACAATGATAGGTTTACCAATAGCGTTAAAATTAACTAGAGTTTATAAATAGATATGGTTGGGGCTTAATGGTAATTAACCTTCAGCTTGCACATTACCGTGCAGGCTCTCGTAGCCTCTGACTTTCAGCTGCAGGCACCGGAATGGTAAGGCAGGAAAGGCCTTAGTAAATACCACAGCTCAATCCTAAACATATATGTGGTATTGTGACTGGACCAAATAATTAGTTTCGTCCAAAGGCACAGTCCACATCCCCTTCAATCCAAAACATCACAATTGCCATATTCAGCACAGTGTGGTCACCCTGCACACATGTTAGGCGGCCGAAG
>WWET01000560.1:159299-192558 GCA_011038615.1 Limnodynastes dumerilii | reverse complement strand
GTGTGCATTATCCAAACACATTGCTACATACCTTCGTAAAAGGATCCTGGACTATGAATGAACGGAGAACTCTTTCATATAAAGGTTACAATGAGAATCTGTTGACAGTCTCCCTTCACATGACATGAAAAGATTTCAGCAACAGGTAAGCCCTTTTTCCTAACCCTAACCCTGCATTACCTGCAGCTTAACCCTAACCTTTCCCTTCTTAGAGCCCTAACAATCTATGTCTCAGAACCTAACCCTAATCTTCCCTTTAAACCCTAACCTCTTTGCAGCCTGTCCCTGTTGGAAACCGGTCGAAATAGGTACCCTTTCCCAATGCCAATTTTAAATTTGCAGAGCATTTCGACAACGATATAGCCACCATTCAGACGACGGCTGTACCATTGTTGCAATCCGGACGATCGTACTGGCAACTGCATTCTGTTGTTTTATGCCTAGCACTCTGATCTATGAGCCACATATCCTCCTCCCTTCTGTTATTAGGGTTGTGCGCACGACGGTCATAGCAGAACAATGGCAGAACAAGCCTCCTAGCCTTTGCTCCAATCAGAACAAAGCTTTCCATAACGGAACAGAGAGCCTAAGAGCGCGATTGGGAAGTTTAATATCACACAAGAGAGAGCTGTAACAGACTACTTAAAAATGTCAGGGGCCATATGGACGAATGGATGATATCACTTTACATTAAATATAAAAAATAAAAATAATTTCACAAAACTGCAGTAATGAGCAGGGGCCACACAGAGCGCTACTGATATTGCCTATCACAGACATTACGTCTCGATGGGGCAGATCCAGACCTACAGGCTTATTACGTTTCATCGCGTAGCGTATTTACGCTAGTGTATTGTCTATGCACTCCCCTCGCTCGTACTTACTTTGGTTGTTTTACGTTTCCCAAACCCCACTTTAACTTTTCAAAGCGTAAGTACAGACGTACGTAATGGATTCACGTACGTAACGTCCTAACCCGGACCGTATTGTACAATCTAAATCAGTGCTCCTCAACCAGTGTGCCATGGTACACCAGTGTGCCACGGGATGTTGCCAAGTGTGCCACGGTGCAATGCCTCCAAAAGGAGAAAAAGCCCTGGAAGACCTTGCCTTAAGGAAATAAGGAGATACTGGGGAGGCTGCAGACACATGATTGGGGAATACTGGAAAGCTGGAGACACATGATTGGGGGAATACTGTAAAGCTGGAGACACATGATTGGTGATACTGGGGAGGCTACAGACACATGATGGGGGATAACATAGTTAAATTAGTTATGAAAAAAAAGTTATTAGCTGCGATGTTAAATGTATCAAATAAAAAATAACAATTAAATGTAATTTCTGTGTATGTACTTTGTAATTCCTGTTTTTTTTTTTGTATATTTCGCTTTTGGTGTGCCGCAGAATTCTGGGAAGGGCTTAGGTGTGCCGCGGAATACTAGGAAGGGCTTAGGTGTGCCGAGGGTGAGAAAAGGTTGAGGAGCACTGATCTACATGACTCCCTCCACTGACAAAGCGTATTTCCGGGTGTCATATGGATGATCCGCCCCTTCGTTCGTAGTTACGCGGATGGTACGTACGTTCAGAGTTATGTGGCGTAACATATGCAGTACATACGAAAAGGCGATTTTATGTTAGCGGCCAGCGTACTTAGGTCTAGATTTACCACAATGGCTTTAACCATCATTAGGCTGCTTGTAATAAATGCCATATATTTGTGTTCAGACTATTTTATTGGGATTACTGCAAAGCTTCACTTCCAGCATGTAGATCACGGACAGTTATAAAGACCAGGCCTCCCCCTAGGACACCTCTCCAGTTAAGCCCCCAGAACCGCTATGAAACATACAATAGAATCATTACAGCGGCTGCAGATCAGACATTTCATACGGGGGAAACATTGCCAAATGTTATAACTTAGGCTACTAACCCATCAATCTATCCACCTCGGGAATAACACTCCGAATTCCTGTAATGTGCAATCATGTATCTCAGGTGCAAGTCAATGTTATGCTTTGCTCTTCAGAGAAATGTTCCTGTCTCCTGTCTGGCCGCTGTCAGCCAATCAGTGGGTGAGAGGGGAAAAGGGGAGTCAGGGGTGATATGAGCCTGCCAGACCCATCACAGACCCCCAACGAGTGGATTACATGCAAGTACGCGGTCACGTTTTAACTATTTGTACTCCGCTCAAAAACCAGAGAGAAAAAAATTATCAATTGTAAAAATAGTAATAGAAGAAAAACAAAAAGATGAAAATGATAAAAATCTTTTGATTCTTCGCTATCCTTCTACAAAGCATTATCATATTTTCTAAATCTCGCTGGTTGGCAAACAGAAATGACTTCCATAGACATACAGAAGGGAGCCTACTGCATGCTATCAGCATGTCAAGTGATGACAAAGGGGTAAAGAGAGTGATGTCACAGCAGACGGAGCTCAGAGTAAGATTCCAAAGCCTCTCTGCTCACTATGGAATGGGTCTAGACTCCCTTGAAATGCTTGTTTTCCCACTCACAAGAGGCCTGATCCAGACTTAAGACTCACATGCGTATTTTAGCTGACTTAAGTGTCCATAATCCTACTTTACCGCACGGATCTGCGAGTGTGCAGAATGCTCTGATGTGGGGAACCACACTTGACAATTTAAACGCTTCCCCTCACACACACACACTGCGTATCCTCGAACATGTTGTCACACTCTGAACGTATGGAAACCAAATGCGTACATTGACAATTCCGATGAGTAACATTTGCAGTGTGCTCACACAGCCACCCTACACACACAGCTTGCAAACTATCAGTCGATTGTCATAATTAAGTCTGTACACGGGCCAAGGAGTGGAGAGCGGCCACATTTGGGGTGTGTGCAAGTGCACGGGTCGCACTTCCAGTACAAGTCTGGATCCTCCGGATCAGGACTTCTGTACCAGAAGTGTTTCCGATGGCGGGGTGCAAACACATACACATGGTGAATTAAGACAATTACGTCACGTCCAGACTTATGAGCTGTCCCCATTTTTAGTGAGAACGGCTCAGAAACTTTAAGGAAGTGTCTATGGGGAGTGTCCCCGCCCGTACGGGAGTCTAGATGCAAGGGTGGATCCGGCTTTGAAGGTAGCGGGATCAGAGGTCTGGATATGGTCCTATACTTCCATTCCACCTTTACAATTGCTTAAAAACATTGTAAACCGGAGCAGGAAGATGCTTTCCATTTATAAGCTGTCATTTGCACCAAGAGACTTCAGGAGCTGCTTAGATATACAG
This sequence comes from Limnodynastes dumerilii, assembly GCA_011038615.1. NCBI lineage: Eukaryota > Metazoa > Chordata > Amphibia > Anura > Limnodynastidae > Limnodynastes > Limnodynastes dumerilii. The sequence goes on along the minus strand of WWET01000560.1, from coordinate 189,292 downwards.
AACATTAGAAGCAATCTGTATTATTCAGGTTCCCTCACCTGTAATATGTAACACTGCCTTAACCATCAAATTAGCATATTCTCAGCTTTCTTAAAGTGCTGAGAACGTGACCGTAAAACGAAATACGATTACTGCTAGTAAACAACTTTTATTTGACTGTCCCAGCAGTGTATATAAAAACAGGCATCTGAGGCTACAGGTTTAATAAGCAGAGCTCTGATTGCTGTCAGCTCTGCAAAGCGGCACAGTACATTTAATCTTTATAGCATTGAGAGACTATAGCGTTTGTTTCATGCTGTAAGCTTGAAGGCTCTGATATGTGGCTGTTACAATGCATGGTAACCCGAGGGCAGACGGGGAACTTAAAGTGGCCTTGGAAGAAAAAAAAAAATTAAGGGAGGCCACATGCGGAAGATGTCAACTATAGACAGGGCTAAAAAAAAAAAAAGCAGAACAAATATATGACTTGGGTGGAGTTATATACAGCCTATTAAGTGCAAGAAAAATACCAATGTCAAGAGCAACAATCAAATGCAACATCTACTAGTACACCACAATACATTAATAAGATTAAAAGTGACTTTTATACAATGCATTTGCCTAGTAACCACTACACAATACAGACAGCACACTAGTAACCGACACCCAATACAGTCAGCATTCTAGTAACCGCTACACAATACAGACAGCACACTAGTAACCGACACCCAATACAATCAGCATTCTAGTAACCGCCACCCAATACAGTCAGCATTCTAGTAACCGCCCACCCAATACAAACAGCATACTAGTAACTGCCACCCAATACAGACAGCATACTAGTATCCACCACCCAATACAGACAGCATCCTAGTAACAGCAACCCAATACAGACAGCATCCTAGTAACAGCAACCCAATACAGACAGCATCCTAGAAACAGCAACCCAATACAGACAGCATCCTAGTAACAGTTACCCAATACAGATATCAGCATCCTAGTAACAGCAACCCAATACAGACAGCATCCTAGTAACCACAACGCAATACAGAGAGCATACTAGTAATCGCAAACCAATACAGACAGCAGCCTAGTGACTGGAACCAAATACAAAGAGCATCTTAGTGACTACCCTCTAATAGAGAGAGCATTCTAATAATGGCATCAAGTCCCGTCCCCATCCTTAATAACCCTATAAATGACAGCTTTGATTAAACATGGGGTGGACTTCAGATGGGATCTGCCATTTAGTGTCTCTCCCTTACAGCCCTCTGACCACACACCTGAATTGGAAATTAGTGCAGAAGGGAGTAAAGGGCTACAGGTCACAGGTCCGAGGGCCCCCCCTCCCCCCCCTTTTTTTTTAAACACACTAAAACAAAGGGCAGTTACAATCTGATTGTTAGCTGAAGGTTAAGGTTTTCTTGGACAGCCGTCTCTCTATACCTGCCAGACACTGTGCTTCATCATGCACTAACCCTGACAACTGTCTGATGAAATCGGCAGCATTTGTTGAAGGTGTTAGACTAGGTCAGAACACCTACTGCAATCATTCATACTGCAAGTGCCAAAGATAAATAGAGAAGAGCTGCTGGGCAGAGTAGAGTCTATGTGCTAGGGATGCAGGGTGCCAGTCCACACAGACGCTTAACCAGCTGGTTTGTTTATCAACTATTTACTAGGTTGTTCATGGGGTACAATAACTTTATAAAGCTACATTTTATCATCCAGAAAAAGAGCTTAATCCAGAATTCTGCTGCGGTCAGATATCGTAGTTCCGATAGCGGATCGCCATATGATCCTTAGTTCCGTACATGCAAGGAGAGACCACTTACCTTGCTCATATGGGACTTCTGTACCCAGGACCCTATCTTAATGCTGACACACCGACCCCATAGAAAACAGGGTCCTAATACATTAGGGATTATGGGTCGTTTTCAGGGAATGGTTTCTTTAAAAGTACGCAATAATACATACGGCCGGTGCAGGCCAAACCCCCCTCACACCCAGGACACTCCCCTCTCTCGGCTGTGCTGCCGGTGACTTGCGAGTCCATAGACCACTAGTAACTTTCCATCAGCAGTTGCGTGCATAGGTGTCCTCCGTACATGCGATTCATGTTAGTCGCGCCCACATACCTTCATTTAAATGCCATCCCCCGCCCATTTTTATTAAAATTTTCACATGCGTATATTTGCGTCGCATATCCGGACTATGGGCCTGATCCAGACCTACGCCCGCGAGCGTAGCGTATGATCGCCCGGGCGTATAAACTTTCACGCCCATGACACTCCCATTGATTGTACCGACTTACGGCGGCTGAACCCTACCCTAACTTTTTCAAGCGTCCGTGCGAATTTTCGTACCGATACGCTGGTGGTACGGGGCTTAGCACGCCCATACTGTACAATTTAAATGGCTATCCCTGCTTCTGTGTAGTAACTCAAGCGTCCAGACTATCGTCGTACAAAACGCACGCCCCTTGGGCGAAAAAAAACGCTCAAAATACGCTCGCTGTACGCTCATGTCCTTCGGACGACCGGAAGTTGTCATACTGCACATGCGCAGTGCGTTTTTTCTCCCGGTTTTACGCTCCCGACCGGCATACGATTGCTTGCGGTCGTAGGTCTGGATCAGGCCCTATGTATCCAAGTGCTTCTGTTAGGCACTTCCACGCGTATAGTCTACGTTAACTACGTAAAATAAGTTACTACGCATGTGAAGTTGAAATATACCTAAAAACAAGCACGGAACTGGCCGTGAAAACGGTTCTCTGAATACGGCCCTATGTCCTTACTGTATGATATAAATACGCAAATACGCCACCCCTTGTACCAGGTGTAAACACTGTACACAAGGCGGATCGTCCCACCCCGCCGTCTGAAAAGGCTTCCTGAGGATGCAGATCTGCGCTGGAGGCCTGAAACGCACGCATGTGCAGTACTGATATGTGTTTGTTCTCCGCACGCAGAGTCCCAAATCCGCCCACATTTCTTACTATTGTGTCCCGCCCAAGGTCATTTCTCTATAGTTGTCCTCTGAAATGACAACAGATAAATTTCGGTCTGAGCACCAGAGATAGAACGGCGTCTCCACAGTGAAGATGTCCCACGTCAACCACGCGGACACAAACATTCCTAACATAGGCTGCCAATTACGCTTTATCTACGTCTTTAGACATAATTAGTACTTTACTGTATTGTTCCAGCTACTCAACACCGAAACATGCACACACCTCATTCTACACAGAGCAGGGCAGAGGCCTAAAATTAGGACATGTCCTTCCCTAAAGGAAAATGACCATGGCAAAATAAAAATAAATTGCAGCATACGCCCAAAGCTAAACATAAACAGGCTGACAGTCCCTGAATAAGTTCCTGTTAAAGCAATAGTAATGAGGCCTCACTCAATACATGTTTGCTCTAACGGAATGTCAGGGTGCTCTCCAGGACTCCAGAGAAAACGGGCCAATTTCCCAGGTGCAGGGACACACATAGCAGTAGAGGGCCAAGGGCAAAGCCTCCTCGAGGGCCCCGGCGCATCATAAAGTGACATCATGATGATGCAATCCCTAAAAAGTTAGTCACCATTTTGTGTATAACCAGGACATGGCACAACATGGCCACAACAAATTGTGCCACCTATGCTCATTCTCCGAATTTATAACTATATATAAATCCCACCTGATGCATAGGATGTTACTTAAATGAACCTATTGCTTCACTAAAAGGAGGCAGCCATTTTGTGGGTTGTACTAGTGTTTTTGAAAACAAAAAAACAACACCTTATAGCTCTTTCAGATCACCACCTCTGCAATAAGCTGGGTTTTTCACCACCAAAAACCAGGCACTAAGGCCTAAACCTGGGTCTAAGGCCAAAAACCTGGGATTTTGGTGGTGATGTGAAAGAAGTATTAGTGAGATCACTTGTGCCTCATGCATGTTGTGTCAGCATACAAAATGGCTGCCTCCACCATAGGTATGCCACAGGTTGTTACACTGAAATAACTTCTAGTTGCCAACTCTCCTAGGAAGACTCTCTGAAAGTGCAGGTGATCTTCCCGACTCCCTGAAGTGTTTGCCAATCTCCCTGATGCTGAATCAGTTCCAAAAGTCATTGTAGTATGACAGAATTTTGAAATTGTAACCTGTTTCCCTGCATTGAGATCTATAGAGGCGGCCATTTTCATGGAGACCAAGAAGTAATCAAAGACTGGCAGTTATCTAAGACAACATGACTTCAATAATGGAGACAGAAATGAAAAATACACTATGGTCTCTTGTTAATCAGCTGCAGTGTCATCTTTTATCATCTCCTATTCACAGTCTTCACAATAATACTCAAAGTGTTTATTCACTGACCATTTAACAATGACTATATACGGATGCTGCCATTTTTATTGAGAAATAGTTTTCTTGGAAGCGCTAGACGCATCCCTGGGTGGAGCTATTCACAGGACACAACTATTGTGTGCCGCACCCTGATAGCGCCCCCACAATTTCCCCAATATTCATTTGCAAAAGTTGGCAAGAATAAAAAAAATAAATAAAAAAATAAAGAATCACTGTCTGTGTCATTATGACCATATCACATTAAAATGATAGCTTATGGGGACAGAGTGAAGAATTTTACTTTTAAGTGTTTAATGAGTGGGAGCTATGCTTAGCATTACCAACCACATGCAGAGCCCTGTCTTCCTGTGTGCAGCTGCCGTACATTCCCCTCATCACCTATTGCATATGCAGCCCATGTGAAGATTAATTATACTGCGCCTGGCTTTCACTACTCCCCACATATAAAGCAGCGAAACGTCTGAAAGATTGGGCCAGTGATTTGTTCTTTGAAAGCCTTCTCAGCGCAGATATTTTATTCCCTGGATGTATTCCGCTTTGGTTTATTACCCAGCCACGGTTTAATCATTCCGCTCCCAAAAAATAAAAATAAAAAATAATAATAAAATAAAGAGAGACATCGTGGTGTGGAGCCTGAAGATAAACTGCTTTACTGCTGGTGCTGGACAAGATATCCCCATTTTGTCACTTAAGCAAAACAGCTGTGAAAAGGAATTTTCACCTTCTGAACTGAAGCGTACTGCGAGGGATTCTGTAAGTTTATTAACTCAGAAGACAGGAAAAGAAAGTGCTGCAGTTTTTTTTTTATGTGGGTAAATTGGTTCAAACTATGAATATATCACATTAAAACGATAAGGATATTTATAGCTCATAGACAACCATTCATGTTGCCAGTCCCAGCAGGTACAAATTAGCCTGGCCAAGAAAATACTGTCCTACGTAAATCATTTTAGAGCGAATAATAATTTGTAGATTGAGCCTTGTTTTACAGCAGAATCTCATTTAACCTTCACCAATACCCTATTTTAGTTTTTATTAGTTTAGGTAATATTTATGTATTATTTTAGGTTAGACAGGATGTGATTCGCCGGTACGATGGACTTTTATACGAAAGACCATTGTACGGCAGTTTAAATGTAGAAAGCCAGCAAATGCCGGTAGTCTGCATTTCAGAAATTGGTGGTGATGCAACTCCTGTGGTTGCCTAACCCTACCCTTAATCCTTTCCTAACCCTAACCTTTCCCTTCTTCAGCCCTTACCCTAAATGCCCAGCAACCTAACCCTAACCTTTCCCTTCTTCAGCCCTAACTGCCACACAGCCTAACCCTAACCTTCTATGCTTTGAAGCCTAACCCTAACCCTCCATGCCCCACAGCCTAACCCTAACCTTCTATGCTTCGAAGCTTAACCCTAACCCTCCATGCCCCACAGCCCAACCCTAACCTTCCCCTTAAGCCTTAACACTATCACTATCTTTATACTTGCCGCAGCCTAACCCTAACCTTACACTCGACGCAGCCTATATATATTGGGAACAGGAAAATAGGTTCCCGTTAGTAGTTTTCTATTTTCAGAGGTTTTAAAACATTGATACAGCCACCATTCAGCTGACAGCTATATTATTTGCTAAATAGTCTCGCTCAAACCTGCAACTGCATCCCGGTTAAACATATCAGGTTTCCCATTTTACTCTGTCTGGCCACTCAATTTGGATAGGTAGGAAAGCATTTTGATTGGTTAGCTCTGATTTGTATGTTCCTCTCAGTATACGCAGTGTAGAGAAGTGTCAATCTGACAAACTGCAGGGAACCTTAGCTAAATCTAGCCACCTAGAACTGGTTCCTTGTCAGGCACAAAGAAGTGTCACCCAAATCTATTATAACGCAGGCATTTTTGGATTAGGTACAGAACAGATAATGAAATATGTCCCTGGAAGTCTAAAAAATATAAAATATCATAATGGATCATTTTCCTATTTAAAAACAAAATAAAAAAAATTGAATTAACCCCCTTAGGACTTTTGGTACTCTGGACCGGATCCAGAATTACGCCAAACAGCCTATATACACGTTTCGAATGTGCAAGAGCTCTGCAACAATGGGCCGCATGACCCGCCATGTTGACGTCATGAAGGTATGCTGTGCCAGTGAGGTATTTAACGCATATAGTAAGAGCTTCTTTAAGCACCTACGTCAGATCCTTCATTACGCACCAACCCCATTTTATGTGAGGTGTGTCCTTAAGAGTTAAGGTAGGGTCCAGAGCACGGAATTGCCATATGTAAGAGGGGAGTAAACTACCTTCACATGTACAGAGTATAGGAGCGCACGGTGGTAATTGCCTCCATGAAGGAGCTATAATCGCAGTGCGTGCTTCATTCTGGATTCTGCCCTATATCTACATCAGTCAGCACTGATAGCAGGTCCGCCTGCCAGGGGAGGGGAAGCTGGTACTATTGTCCCAGGCCTGGAGACAGAGAGTGCCCGCTGATACTTACCTATGCTCTGCAGCAGCTGTATCACCGTTATCCTACCGCCGATACATGCTGATGAGAGCTGCGCATTAGATTTCCCATGGGCATCGGCCCACTGTAAGCCTGCGGTGCTCAACGTACATATGTGATGTCACATAAGGGTTGGGGCAAATGTGTCCCAGGCCCCAAAACAGTAAAGATGGCTACTCACTCCTGTATGGTCTGCCATGGGTGAAGTCAAGGGGCCAGATTTACTAAGCTGCGTGTTTGGAAAACTGGAGATGTTGCCCAGAATAACCAATCAGATTCTAGCTGACATTCTGGAGTATGCGATAGTTAAATGACATCGAGAATCTGATTGGTTGCGATGGGCAACATCTCCACTTTTCCAAACCTGCAGCTTAGTTAATCCGGCCCAAGGCATCAAACAAAAAGCAGAAACACAAAAAAACATCTGTTCTCTTCATAATTCTGCTAATTCCTTAATAGACCCCTATATTCTAAAATGAGCATTAACATCAGAGAAGAACGCTGGCTGTACACAGTGCTGGTCTTCTAACTGATTAATGAAAGCTGCTCATAGGGGGCAGAGAATTTACCTCTGGAGGAAGACTTGGCAAGATCCTTAGGACGTCCTATGTGCCCTGTGCACTGACCTCACACACGTACAGTGATCACAGAGATGAACTGTTACTCCGAAAATATTGCAAAGCCTAAACAACACAGCACGCATGTTATATAGATCCTTTACATCAGCTCTGTCCTATCAATATACAATTAATATACACAGCATGCAATCCTATCTCTAGCAATACTTTTACGGTAAAAAAAAATATTTTGTCTAAAAATCTGGAAAGATTACAGATTCCTGATGGGAATACTGCTCCGATTAACATGACATTGCTCTGCTCAGAAACCAAATATACACCAACGCACTTCACGCGATCACCATCAATCCCGATCAGGTATCATGCACAAAACACAAACGCAAATGAAACACGAACTGAGACGCACAGACCTGAGGATCCGCTGCTTAATGATGTGACCCACAGCAATGAGGAGCACTGGATGATACATCATTAGGCATATTGGGCCTGGTTCATACCTAAGGAGCTGCTGCCTTTTAGGTGCGTATTTTTAAGTACGGGTCCAGTGCGCATGTGAAGTCATATAGACCACGCAATGTACGCAGTGGTTGCGCAAGTAGATTTCCTACGTGTGGTCTATGAAGACTGCATGTAGTTTTTTCACTAAGAGGAGGCGAGCCAGAGCGGCCTCTGTTGGAAGTTAGGTAATGTGGGAGGGGGAGAGGCATTTAGATTAGATAGCCAGGGAGTGGTATGGGAAGATAAGGTAGCCTATGGCACTCGTGAGTACCAATAGGCGCCTAAAAACGGGGAAGGGTTGGGGACGGGAACTGGAAAGTTAGGTGTGAATACACGCAGTCCATTGTGATCTAAAACGCTGAGCAGTGGGGGTGGGGCTTATAGCGCAAGTCACATGACCAAACCCCCATAGATCCTGGCAGCTATTTCTCCCTTATTGCCTCTTGGTTCTCACACAAAGGAGAAAAGATAAATGTTTGACCAAAATTCATTTGTTGTCACTATACTATATACATATACACACACACACACACACACACACACACACTGGGCACCAACTTTTTAGTGTGATTGTGATAGCAATATCAAGGCTCAGCAAAAGTGCCTGTCCTGTACGGCATCATCCAGAATATCCGGGAGTCTGCCGAAATTCGGGCAGTTCTCCCAGTATCCCAGGAGAGCCTGCAAATCTCCCGAATGAGATGTAGGGAAGCAATAGCAGTCCCTACTGTTGCAAGGAATAGGCGGCACTTGATGAAGCGATTTTTGTCATCAAGTCCCGCCCATCCCCGGGAACACTATGAACTAAGAGTGCTGGAAAAGGGGCAGGGATTAATGGCACTATTTGCCTTAATTAAATAATTAAGCCACGCCCCCATACTGGCCTCTATCTTTTCCGTCTAGGATAACCTGGAGGGAAGATTTGAAAAGATGGCAACCCTGCTGTGGTGCCAAAGGGGTGTGTCCTTGGATAGCTCCACCCATGGGTGTATCTAGTGCTGCCAGGAAAACTATTTCTAAGTAAAATGACAGCATTAACATTTATTGATTGTTATATTATCAGTGAATAAATACATAGAAACATAGAAAGTGACGGCAGATAAGAGCCACATGGCCCATCTAGTCTGCCCATTTGTTTATTGAAAACTATTCTGACCCTAGACCCTATTTACCCTCAATTTGGGTTACAATTTAGGATACCCTTATATTTATCCCAAGCAGGTTTAAATTGTTCTACTGTATTGGCTTCAACCACCTCAGATGGGAGAATATTCCATTTATCTATCACCCTTTCAGTATTATTGTGAAGACTGTGAATATGAGATCCGCTCACTTCATTTTTAGAGATAAAATAAAAGTAGGTGACGCTGCAGCTGATTAACAAGAGACCAAAGTGTATTTTTCCTTTCTGTCTCCATTAAAGGAACTGAGCACTGATTAAGTGGGAGGGAATATAAACGACCAACTGTGTCCCCATTTTGCAATTTGGAGGTTGTTAGTTGTTAGGGTAGGAATGTTCTAGAAATATTCAAATTTAGAGCCAGTGGGGATTGATTGGTAGGTTAGGAAGGGTGGGGTTAGTGTCAGGTGTCTTAGCCCAGTGTTCCCCAACCTCAGTCCATATTTTCTAGGTTTCCTAAAGAATCACAAGTGATATAATGAGCAGCACCTGTGGAGCTTTTAAAATGTGACAGTTAGTAATGAACACACCTGTGCTCCAGCAGAGACACCTGGAAAACATGTACTGTTAGTTGTCCCTGATGACTGAGGTTGGGGAACACTGTCTTAGTCTATAAAATGTTGCATGTGTGTGGCTGTCACTCTTCGTGGAGAGATCTGTTACCCTCCCTCCCAATATGGTTAGGATGTATTTTAACATGTATATTTTCTTTTCAGACAGGGCATAGGGGGGGCAATAGAGGTGGCGTGTCACCATTTACTATGTTGTCGCAGAGAAAACATGGGGAAAATGTTGGATTACAGAGGACACCCTTCGATGAACAGCAGGTCGCCTGCCCCGTGACGGGGGACTGTTCTGCCTCCTCACATAAGTTGGGCTGTGCAATTGAAAAGGCGCAGTTGGGGGGAGGGGGTGGGAGAGCCTTGTTGACAACTCAGGTTTGCCCGTTAAGTTCCTGACACCCACCTGCTATTTGCCACCGTGTCTCAACCCTAAATTACATAGTCAAATATAATTCGGAAATTCATTCATAACTTCATCATCATTATTTATCAATAAACCTATGTCCCCTTTTTTAAAAACCAATAAAGTTGTCAGTGTCTTTATTTCTATGGTTTTGGGAATTACTGTGGAATGGGGATATCAGTTGTTAATCATTTATTGAAGTCATGTTGTCATCGTTAACTGGCAGGGGTTCATTATATGTTGGTCTCCATGAAAATGGCTGTCTCTATAAGCCTCAATGCATGGAAATAGGACACAAATTCTAAATTCTGTCATCCTACCACAATGACTTCTGGAACTAAATCAGCATCAGGGAGGTTTCCCAACACTTCAGGGAGTCGGGGAGATCACCCACTTTTTAGGAAACGTCCCCGATAATCAGGGAGAGTTGGCAACTATGACTTTATACCCTACATGCCAATTCTGCTGGAACGTCTGAGGGACTCCTGGAATCCCAGCAGATGTTCCACATTATGGCCACAGAGGGATGCAATGCCAAAAACTATATTATTAAGCCCCGCCCCATCCTTAGCAACTCAATAGGCCGCAGCATTGTGACTCAACAGAGGCGGGTCTTGACAACATTATGCAAATTACAGCCTCCAGCCCCGCCCCACTCCTAGACGGGATGAGGCTTGATTACACAAATCGCATCATTAAGCACCCTGCATACTGACTGCTCTTTCTCGCCTCCGCTATCTCCTGCTAGCATGAAATAAAACATTGGTAAGTATGCTTTATACCACCTCTAAAATTGTTGAAATGATGTTAAACATCTTTATCCTGCGATAAATGCTCCAAGATGTTATATTTTCGCATATGAGCCCCTTTAGGAGCCTCCGAATCTCAGCATCTCACCATTTCTGACGTTATTCATTAACATGTCACATATATTGGGATCTGTCTAAAAGTATGAGGAAAAGTTAGAAATCTGCCATTGTGATGTATGGACGCTCCCTCCTCCGCCTCCCCCAGCAGCCGGACGAGGAAGCAGCTGCACAGCGCAGCCTCCCCGATCACGCCGGCTGACGCACAGTATGATTCAGTTCAGTGGGACATCTAAAGCCATATGAGCTCTTGGAAATATATTGAGCCTATGAACTGGTTGCAGGCAGCAGGGATTAGCCAGCATCCATAAAACAGTATTAGATTTTTATACTTGGACTTTGGCATGAGAAATTGCGCACTGATTCAATAAATAAAGCAGGGATTGGTAAATCGTGTTTCAGGATAAGCAAGATCCCTCTGTGAACAAAAGAAAATGGACATTTTGCAGCACGGCTTGGGGGAAAGGCATTAAGCGTGTAGGCCATGATCAAATCTCATGTAGCTATCAGGTGAGCGTGTAATAGGCAAGCGCCAGGACTAAGCCCCTCGGCGAGTATTTGTCAGCTTTTTCACTCATTCATTTAAAGGAGTTTTTCATCATTAGACTAATTTATGGGGTATTAAATGCCTCCCATGACTTTTACTGAATACTGAATGTCGCTTTATCTTGCTTCCTTCCTAAAATCACTGCTTGTTTTAAACATAAATTACTGTGTTGTGTTTTACGGATTTATTTTCTATTTTTTTCCTCTCCTGATGCTGTTAATGATCTACAATTCTGCGCTACCGTGCACATTGTGCAGTCAACAGAGAAGCTTTGGAACACCCCTTTGAGCCAGGACTAGTGGAACTAGTGAGTCATAGGCCCAGGTGTAAATATATGCTTTGGGCCCCCTTCTCTCCCCCGCCAATGTGCCTCCAGCCCCCCTCTGTATCTCCCATCGTGTGCCTCCAGCCCCCCTCAGTATTCCCCATCATGTGCCTCCAAGGTGGAACTAGTGAGTCATAGGTCCAGGTGCAAATATATGCTCCCTCCCCCCCACCAATGTGCCTCCAGCCCCCCTCAGTATTCCCCATCATATGCCTCCAGGCCCCCTCAGTATTCCCCCATATGTGCTTCCAGCCCTCCCTCAGTTTTCCCCCAGATGTGCCTCCAGCCCCCCTCAGTATTCCCCCAGATGTGCCTCCAGTCCCCCCTCAGTATTCCCCAAAATGAGCCTCTTCCTTGTTACTTACCTTTCTGTCCCTCGATACTTCCTCCTCCGCGGCGCTCTCCACATCTCATGCATACAGGAAGTTCCTGTATGAGCTGCGTAAGCTCATACCGGAACTCCCTGTATGTACCTCCTGCTCTGTGTGCGCACACAGGCGTGGTCTACCCGCTGTGAAGACTATCAGAGCTCATACAGGAGTCCTGTATGAGCACTGGCAGTCTCCATAGCGGGGAGACCGTGCCGACTCTGCATGCACACACACAGAGCTGGGGCCCATGGAGAAAATGGGGCCCACAGCCACCGCAGTAGTGGTTGATGTGGTGGTTGCTGTGGGCCCCATTATTTCCATGGGCCCCGGTGCTGTGCACCGCCGGTAGTTCCGCCTCTGCTTTGAGCCTTGTCTGCAGTGAAATTTTGCTTGTCTAGTGTCTAAGAGGGTTGCCAGCTCTCCTGAAATATCCAGGAGACTCACGAAATTTGTGCAGTTCTCCCGGTATCCCAGGAGAGTCGGTATCCCCCAGTCAATTTCTATTGTGCTCCCTAGAGTTACTAAAGATAAGCGGGTCTTGGTGATGTCATCAAGCCCCACCCACCCTATGGAACACTAAGGATTTCAGCAGTGATTTGCAGGGGGCGGAGCTTAATGACACAATTTGCATAAATCACATTATTAAGCCCCGTCCAAATAGCAGAATCTATTTCTTCTAGGGAAAAAATAAAAAGTAGACAACCCTGATCTAACATCATATTATCTGCAGAAAGCAGTGATATAGACTGTGGGACCGATCCAGAGGTGAGCAAGCATCAGATCGCGTCCATATTACATCGTGATTTTGTCCTGTGAATGCTCAAAAACGATGCACACGCCATTGCGCCCCGAAAGCAACTTGTGCAGAACCCGCTTGTGTTCTAAAGGTCGTGTCATGGGAGAGAAGAGGCGGAGGCATACAGTAAGGGCGGGGCCCTAGCAAGCACCTCCAATCTAGATCTGAGGTCAGGCCGAAAATAGGCACAGGTGCTGAATCTACAACCTGTTTCTGACCCGTGCGTTACAATTTCATCCTTCAAAGGCAATACAAAATTTCTGGAATATCTACTGGAGCTTTGTGGCAGTATAAAATATTATATATATGTTATTTTTGACAAAATGCATTATGTTATATTATTTTGGGCATTAAAATAGCAACACAAGCACTCTCACTACTCCTAACATACAATGTCTCACCCCCGCAGCCTAACCCTAACCCCCTCCACCCCGCCTAAGTCCCCAGAGAGGGTGCGGCGGCTGCGGCGCTTCTGAACATGAATGGGTGAGTATGCGAATCATATACTCACCCATTCATAAACCAAAAATTCTACAATGGCTGTCATTCGAAACAGAGACAGCCGAAAAGCAACTTTCGGTTGTCCCTACTTTGTAGAAGGCATCGGTGCGGGGACTCGTACCGTCTGCACTTGTGCAACGTATATGGTTACTTAGCTGCAAGGAGCTTGGCTGCATTGTGCCCTTATACTAAGGGGCAGTACTTGTATAGGCATCTAAGGATCGCACACAGCCTGCTAAGGCGTACAAGCTGTGTGCTGATTGGTGCACCACTAACTCAGCCCCTGTGTGTCTGGCTGCAGTTTTTGTTTGAGATATTTAATCTTAATGAATAAAGTAAAGGGGCATTTCCAGACTTTATAGCGCCTCCCGAAAATCCGCATGTAGTGCACTCCCCTCTCACGGACGGAATTTAGCCGACTGCCGCGGCCGTAACCCTACCTTAACTTCTCTGCACCGTGCGCTCGGCGCGTTTCGACATGCATAAGTACCTGAAAAAGCCCATGGTGTACAAATGACTTGCCTCCCCCCACCCACATTGTGTATTCTCGCACGTACGTAGCATTGTCACGCCCCATCATACGGAATCCTGTGCAATCATCTTTATACGCACTGCAATCCAATGCCATGAGCAGGGCTGTAACTAGGAGTGTGCGATAGGGGCAGCTGCCCAGGTCGCAAATCTTAAAGGGGTACCAGTAAGTTAATATCTATGGTTAAATTGGCTTGGAATTCAGGGACAGGGGGCACCATTTTACCTTTTTGCCTCTGGCGCTAAAATATCTAGTTACGGCTCTGGCCGTGGGTATGCGCAGTTGTTACTTTCAAGAGGACTTAAACAAGCGGCTTGTCCCCGTGTGTTTTTAAGTCTGAATCTGGCCCAAGGGACTTACATTGCTATTTCAGTCCACGTTTCTTAAGATTGCTGCTTTAAGTTATATATTTATATGCTTAGAAAAAGGTTAGGAAATTTATCAGCGAGTTCAAGATCCATTTTAAGACAAAATATTTTTAAGATTTACAGAATAGATAAAAAAAAAAAATTGCCAAAAGGGTCCCTCAAGTGTGGATGAATAATAGCTATAACAAAATGTTCTTTTATAACCTATTGTGTAAACTTCCATTAACGATTACAGAGTTTCCTTTACATTTGACTGAATATACAAACCGAACACACACAAAGAATCTTTACAATTATGTTCTATGAATACCAAGAGAGCAATTTGCAGCTAGTTAGTACAGTAACCGGTTATTAGGCCCAGGGGAGTATGAATAAGTGGAAGCTGTGAGATGCCAGTCTGTGGGTGCGGAGGGGTGGATTTGGCTCCGGGCCAGGAAATTTTATGACTTATTTGGTTGACTTTATGCTATGACATTTGTTTGTGATAAGGAGAGCTGTTATCATCTACTAACACCGGCATATAAGTTCCCTTATGGCTACAGAAGACTTCTATAGCCAAACGGCCACTAGAGCACTCTCTCTCTTCTCCTTAATAGAACTATTTTTGAGTGTACGGAACTGTAACGTAACATCTGGAGAACGCATGTGTGCATAAATGGGGTATCGGACGCAAGTCTGGATCCGGTCCATAGTGAGAGCATGTGAAGCATCCTCCATAATACCCAGACTTCTGCGCCATATCCAGAGCTAAGTTTACATTACTAGCAAAACATATATATAGGGTAAGAGATAAAAGCGCTCTAGCTGCTGCACTCTATCCCCCAGCTGGGGAGAACCACACTCCCTAATGAAAAGCACAAATGGAAGGAAAGAAACTAGAGGAGAGTATATAGGAGATAAACCCCGTTTCATTTATCGAAGGGCTCCCACGTTGAAAAATAAGCTGGTGAAATCTAGTTATGTGGGTAATACTAGACATAATCCTGATCGCAATAAAGGTTTTTTCCGTTGCGGGATGTGCGCGATGTGTAGGAATTGCCCCCCAATAGACCGCACCACTAAAAGGATTGAAACATTTGTTTCCAACAGTAATAATAAATCCTTTGTCATTAAAGAATTCATTACTTGTGACTCACGTAACTGCATATATATCCTAACGTGTTTATGTGGGAAACAATATGTGGGACGTACCTCAAGACCCCTCAAAGTCAGATGGGGGGAACATCTGAGGAATATCAAAAAGGGACTTATGACACATTCTGTATCAGCACACTGTAAGGAGGCACACTCATGCAACCCGTCATCTATAGTGAACTTTCTGGGCATCAAACAGATTAAAAATCATTGGAGGAAGGCAGATATTGCCTCCAGGTTGGCAAAGGCTGAAATGAAAATCATATATGAAATGGAAACATTGGCTCCAGCTGGTCTCAATTTAGACTTTGAACTGAAATGGTTCTTGTGAGTCACCCATACTAATTGCGTGAGTCCTACATTAGCCTTGTCTACGTTCATACCGGCCTGTCCACACCCAATCTCGTCTGATCTTGGAAGTGAGGCAGGCAGGGGCCCAGTGAGTATCAGGATGGGAGACCACCTGAGAATACTGGGTTCTGTAGGCTTGGTATGGATCTCCCTTCCAGTATTATCTGGTGACCCATTGGGACCCTGGTTCAGCTGCCGTTTTTCCTTTCAGCATTTTGACCCCGCAATACCTTGACGTTTTTGGGGTACACAGCCTCCTAAAGTAATATTCATTGTTAATTGATTATCCCACCGCACATGTGAATAGATCGGTCCACGACCTTACCAACCATTAATAGGATTTTATTCATTAGCATGTGAGTCTTTTTTGGTTTTATTCATTTGTGCTTTTTATCAGGTTCAGACAAATTGATTTATCAACTTCCACACCTTTTATACACTCTTAGCAGTGTCTGTCTGAGGATCTACCTGTTTTCTTTAGTATGAAGCTAAGTCAAGTGCACATTGTATTAAGTATCATATGTAGGCACTCATTTAGCATCATATGTTTTTTATTTTCATGTTACATATGTTTTTATTTAGTGTGGTTATCTATATAATTTTTATTGGACATTCTTCTCAATTGTAGAAACTGCTGTAAGCATGCAATTTATTCAGCACTTTATGAAGACATTTAGCTAGCATTTTAAGAGAGATTTATATGTTAGACGCTGCACATTCATATTTATTCATGCTACGTATGCCCTTGTTTTATTCAGCAAACTATCTTTTAATTGGACATTCTCTAATGCGGAAATTTCTTTAAGTCTGCACGAAGTAGATTTATACTATACTATGCTTAGTTAAAGTACAATCCATGACACCACGTGTATTACCTATATTTTTACTCGTATAGCTATTTTCTATCATCTTCTAGCATTTGCAACATTGTTGCATGTCCATTTATAGTGTACAGGAGAGACATATGGTACTCTGCGAGTGTAAGTTTCTGTGTTTTCCATGTGTTCGGCTGTAAACAAGGACTTATGCACCGGACCAATCATCTCACAGCAACACATGTAAATAGACCAGCCCCTCCATCGATCCACATACGCTTTTGAGAAAGGAACCCGATGGTTCTGAAACGCGTCAAGCGGTCACTCCTCCCCTTCGTACAAGCAGACGACATCACTGGCTCCAGATACCGGCCTCCCTCCACCGACCTTCCGGAAGTCGCGGCGGTGAGGCAACGGACCTTCCATCGGCTTATGTGCGGACCTTTGCAAACCAGCTGCTTCCTTCTCAGGAAAGTGCTATTTTTCTCCTTTTACCTGTTGTTAATGTCTACTTTATGTTTTGAATAAATTGATTAATTATATACATATATTTCCTTTCCGAGGAGTTCCTTTGGGGAATTGGACTTTATTCATCAGCTGAGGGGCTGAGTTCACATATATTCCCTGTCTCTAACAGGGCACGCAAATTTATTGCTGGATCTATTCATTTGGACTTATTGAAAGGCCTGGACAATAGTGCTCATTAGGAATACTGGCTCTGAAGGAAGGGCGATCTTTTGATGTGTACTTACAGCTTATGCATATTGTTTGTAACTGTTTGAAACTATAGGGTGTATCAACCTATTGTTTTTTATGCATACTCATTTTGTGCCTTTGCCTATATATTCATTATCTGCGATAAATCCATCGTTTCAGTCATTGAACTTCCAATAGTCATAGCATATAACCTACCGGTATAGCTCTAGACATTTTGGGATCATATTACATAGCAGAGATTGTATCCTTTTACTTAGATTCATGCATATATCATGACGTTCTATTTTTATGTTTTTTTATGTTTTTGAAGTGTTTTTTATCACACTTGACTATTTAGCACTAAGTTTACATTACGTTTCCTAGTGTATTTACTAAGCGCGCCCATACTGTATGATTTAAATGCCTCATCCCGCCTCCGAAGCGTAATTACGGGTGTCGCATGGTCGGCACGCCCCTTTGTTCATAGTTACGCTGAAGATACGTTACTGGCCCATAAGCTGGTGTAACATCTGCCGCGCGAACGCGCAGTACATGCAAAATAGCGTTTTCACGTCTCCGGCTAGCGTACTTCGTTCTGGATCTGCCCCTTTATGTGAGGCCTGCACATAATTTTATGGTAGCGATTCACAGAACGTATTGTAAGTTCGTGTGAGCAAGGATAGCGGCCTCCCCTCACCCATAAGCAAAGATCCGCAGCAGCTTTGGAAGTCTGGATCTGGCCGCTGACTTCCGATGCCAATCATTTTTTCTGGCCAGCGGGCTGCTTACGAGCACTCTGTTCAGGACATGACCTGCAAGAGAGCCTCCTGGACAGAGGAGATACTGTGATGATCGTCATTGCATTCAATACTGAGCTTCAGTTACAGCAACTATGAGAAATAAACAAATTATACTGAACAGTCAAAGTCATCGTAATATCTGAAAGCTGGTCTCCTATATTGCTGGTGTCAGGTAATATTAACTCCCACAATTAGTTTTCTCTTGGTTGTTTACTCTTCTAAAAGATTTGTAGAGCCACATAGTGTATAGCCCAAGGACATTGAAGTGCAACACTAGAAATACTTCTGCAATCTGCCAGCATCTACTTCTATATAGCAGAGACCGAGGAGAATATTGGGAGCGGGTGCCCGCTGCGAATGTCCCTTTTTGAAAAGGCCGTTCTCTCCCAGCCAGCTCCGAAACAAAGCAATCAATCCCCACAAGAAAGACGCTTGTTTGAAGGGTAAATATAAATTTAACCCCAACCCTTACCCTAATCCTAACCCTCCCCTTCTATTATCCTAACCCTCCCTTCACTGCAGCCTAACCCCAAGACTACCTTCCCTGCAGCCTAACCCTAAGACTCCCTTCCCCGCAGACTAACCCTAAGACTCCATTCCCCGCAGACTAACCCTAAGACTCCCTTCCCTATAGCCTGACCCTAAGACTCCCTTCCCTACAGTCTAACCCTAAGACTCTCCTCCCTGCAGCCTAACCCTAAGACTCCCTTCCCCGCAGACTAACCCTAAGACTTCCTTCCCCGCAGATTAACCCTAAGACTCCCTTCACTGCCACCTAACCCTGACTCCCTTTCCTGCAGCCTAACCCTAAGACTCCCTTCCCCGCATCCTGACCCTAAGACTCCCTTCCCCGCATCCTGACCCTAAGACTCCCTTCCCCACAGCCTGATCCTAAGATTCCCTTCCCAGCAGCCTAAACCTAAGACTCCCTTCCCTACAGCCTCACCCAAATCCTCCCCTTTGGTGTAAAAATAATATCTGATACCTAAACAACATTAAGTAGACCAGGATTTATCAATAAGGCATAGCTGCAGACTCTCACAGAATTTCCAAGAGACTCCAGGAATCTGGGAGAGCCACAAATTTTCCGGATCTGGGTTGAGGCAAGTGATTTAATGAATTACTAAGGATGACATTAAATCCCAACCAACCTTAATAACCATATATACAGCAGCTTTGGTTAGGTAGGGGACAGCGCTTCAGTTGCGATATGCATAAATCATGCCCTCAAGCCTCATCACCCTGTGTCCGTCTCTTGTTTCTCCTGGAAGGAGAAAACAAGAGGTCGGTAACTATGCATAGTAAGACAGACCTGTCCAATCTGTGGCTCTCTAGGTCAGTGCTCCTCAACCAGTGTGCCACGGAATGTTGCCAAGTGTGCCGCGGTGCGATGCCTTCAACAGGACAAAAAGCACTGGAAGACCTTGCCTTAAAGAAATAAGGGGATACTGGGGAGGCTGCAGACACATGAATGGGAGCTACTAGGGAGGCTGGAGACACATGATGGGGGCTAACATAGTTAAATTAGTTATAAGAAAAAAAGTTATTAGCTGCGATTTTAAATTTTATCAAATAAAAAATAACAATTAAATGTAATATCTGTGTATGCACTTTGTAATTCCTGCTTTTTTTGTATATTTTGCTTTTGGTGTGCCGCGGAATTCTGGGAAGGGCTTAGGTGTGCCGCGGAATTCTGGGAAGGGCTTAGGTGTGCCAAGGGTGAGAAAAGGTTGAGGAGCACTGCTCTAGGTGTTATGAAACCACGAATCCCAGCATGCTTTAACCGCAAAGGCATAGCTGATACCTGACAAAGCATGCTGGGAGTTGAAGTTTCAGGACACCTGGAGAGCCACACACATTGGCCAGGACTGCAGTAAGGTAATGCACTTTAATACATTTTAATGCTTCTGCTGTTTTCCAATGATTCACCTATAACCCCCACCATCACCACCACCTGACAGCAATTGACATCTCATTTACTAACTACATACTGCCATATTTGTTATAAACTCCATACCTCACCCCACCCATGTTAATGAGTTCAGTAACAATACATCTATTTAAAGTAGATGTTCAATAGACAAACTGATCCACCCATTCGATTTAACAAAGAATTGGCTTTTCCCGTACTATTCACTCAGTAATGTCTTCTTTAAGAAGTGTCATCTCTTTTGAGCAGCATATTAATTATACGAAGGATGAAATTCATTGTCTAATTCTAAAAATAAAAAAAAATAAAAAGATACCGGACCGGATTCACAGTTACGTAGTTTTCATCTTACTTCACTCTACGGCTCACACACAGTATTTTATTTAACCAATACCGGGGATCACTGTATATTTTATGAGTCTCTATGCACAATTTTGTAATCTATAAGAATTCTTTGCCCAAGGACTTTTCACAATCTCACACGGCAGCGCAGAAGCCAAAATCCATATCTCGTACTAATGAGATCTAATAAGACCGGGTTGAAATTTTGGCTCTTCACCCTTGCCTGTGGGCTGTAATTTAAAAATGTATAAAGCAGCGAGCACGGATCTCTCTGGAAGGAATTGCATTAAGAAAGCGGAAAAAGTTAGTTATTTGCATATCTCCACCCTGTAATATATACGGATTCGGAGCAGGTTGAGGGTAGAAATTTCTAAATAACTGTAATTAAGAGTCTGATCAAGGCATCTGATCTCTCCCCAACTTCAGTGGGTTTCAGAGGACTTTTCCTCTTAGTCAGTGTAAGGTATAGCTGCTTCTTATTGCATACCAATAAAAAGAAGACTGATGGTATCCTCTAGCTGTGGAAAGTCTGTCCGTGTGAGTACTTACATAACCAAAGGCCGGGATGTTAGACATGCAGTCACGCTGGTATTGACATTACCGATAAGCCTGCGTGTCTGAAATGCTGTCTCTCACTGACGGCTGGAGCGATACCGATATCTTTCCATGTGTGAGCATTGATTGCAGCATTGATTGCTCACACATGCAGAGACATTCTTTTTTCCAGCTGTATTTCTCACTGAGATCTTTAGCTGTCAGTAATAGGTGAGAACTGGTGATTTATAAGACAGGGGATGAGCAAGAGGGGACAGGGAAATAAAAACATAAAGTAATTTATTGAGGGGGGGGGGCTGAGGGGTATAAAAAGAGCAGTGGGGAGGAGTATAGTGGGAGCAGTGGAGAGAGGTGTATAGAGGGATCAGGGAGGAGAGGGAGCAATTATAAGAGGGATATAGAATGAAAGGAGTTTAGAGGGAGCAGTAGGGAGAGACAGGTATAGAGGGAGCAGTGGGGAGAGAGAGGTATAGAGGAATCAGTGGGGAGAGAGAGGTATAGAGGAATCAGTGGGGAGAGAGAGGTATAGAGGAATTAGAGGGAGCAGTGGGGAGAGACAGGTATAGAGGGAGCAGTGGGGAGAGACAGGTATAGAGGGAGCAGTGGGGAGAGACAGGTATAGAGGGAGCAGTGGGGAGAGACAGGTATAGAGGGAGCAGTGGGGAGAGACAGGTATAGAGGGAGCAGTGGGGAGAGACAGGTATAGAGGGAGCAGTGGGGAGAGACAGGTATAGAGGGAGCAGTGGGGAGAGACAGGTATAGAGGGAGCAGTGGGGAGAGACAGGTATAGAGGGAGCAGTGGGGAGAGACAGGTATAGAGGGAGCAGTGGGGAGAGACAGATATAGAGGGAGCAGTGTGGAGAGACAGGTATAGAGGGAGCAGTGGGGAGAGACAGGTATAGAGGGAGCAGTGGGGAGAGACAGGTAAAGAGGGAGCAGTGGGGAGAGACAGGTATAGAGGGAGAGACAGGTATAGAGGGAGCAGTGGGGAGAGACAGATATAGAGGGAGCAGTGTGGAGAGACAGGTATAGAGGGAGCAGTGGGGAGAGACAGGTATAGAGGGAACAGTGGGGAGAGACAGGTATAGAGGGAGCAGTGGGGAGAGACAGGTATAGAGGGAGCAGTGGGGAGAGACAGGTATAGAGGGAGCAGTGGGGAGAGACAGGTATAGAGGGAGCAGTGGGGAGAGACAGATATAGAGGGAGCAGTGTGGAGAGACAGGTATAGAGGGAGCAGTGGGGAGAGACAGATATAGAGGGAGCAGTGTGGAGAGACAGGTATAGAGGGAGCAGTGGGGAGAGACAGATATAGAGGGAGCAGTGTGGAGAGACAGG
Organism: Limnodynastes dumerilii; assembly: GCA_011038615.1. Lineage (NCBI taxonomy): Eukaryota > Metazoa > Chordata > Amphibia > Anura > Limnodynastidae > Limnodynastes > Limnodynastes dumerilii. The sequence goes on along the minus strand of WWET01000560.1, from coordinate 166,971 downwards.
TATAGAGGGAGCAGTGGGGAGAGACAGATATAGAGGGAGCAGTGTGGAGAGACAGGTATAGAGGGAGCAGTGGGGAGAGACAGATATAGAGGGAGCAGTGTGGAGAGACAGGTATAGAGGGAGCAGTGGGGAGAGACAGGTATAGAGGGAGCAGTGGGGAGAGACAGATATAGAGGGAGCAGTGTGGAGAGACAGGTATAGAGGGAGCGGATAATGGCTGGGTGTAAGTAAGGGGGGAGTCAATACTGCAAAGGAAGGTGGGTGTTCAAATTAATTTATTAAACCCCCCCCTACTAAAAGAACATTTTAAATCTGGCCTGAGTGGGAGCAGTCACAATGTAAGCGCATAGATACAGCGTCTGGATAGCGTGCACCAGCGCCAGTGGACCTATCCGTGTCTTTTACTCTGGGATTCAATTGCATCAAATTTGGAAGTCTAGATCTGGCCCGATATTCTCATAAAAATGCCCATAAACTCCAGTCACGTTCAGATGGCTAAAAAAGATTGCGGATAGAGCTGAATTAGTAGAGTGTCACGAGCGTAACTATTTATCATGTCTCCGCGCAGTGCAAAGTGGCATGAATCAGCACAAAGCTATATAGGTTATTCCTCGTATTGCTTAGCATTGGCTGGAAAAAATGCAGAGATACTGAAGTCAGGAAATACCTCTGACATGCAGACTCAGTGAATCCTACACGGTAATGGAGCCTAGCAAAGACTGATACTTTACACGTGGACGTCAATTAAGCATCTGTTGCATGGGTGAAGACTGCAGCGAGCATGACACATGACGGCAAGGACACTAGCTTTACAATTATAGCGTGCAGGCCTTAAATGCAGTCATTTCTCAACATAAGCCGAAGACAAATGCCTGGTGTCAGGTAAGGGGTTAACTAGGACTGGAGAGAAACAGTCACCAATGACATTGAGGAGCTTGCTGTAACGTGGGCAGCAACATTATTATTATATGGACTTACAAAATGGTTCCCACAACTCGTCACAACTGGGCAGCATCATGTGACGTTTTTTGGCCAATAACTTGCAATCATGGAACTTCTAGCTGTGTTCTCAATTTTTGGGTTGTTTTTCCTGCCAAGACAGCAAATATATGACCAGGGATCAATAAACACCGCGTGCCAGATCACCATGGCGCCCTGAGTGATGCTGGAGGAGCAATCATGGGGGGCGCTCCTGAGCTTCCAACTGTCATTCACCAATATAAGTGAATTAACTTATATTTGAAAAACTATTTTCCTGTCCAACAAAGGTGGTTACCATAGTAACTGACAGTTGGTAACTGAGGAGCTGAATGTTTTATACCTAATGGAATGGGTCATGTTGGAGGGTATGGATATACTTCAATTTCGACACGGATACAGCTGACAGCTTAATAATGGCTGTATCAGTGCTAAAATTGTATGAATAAAGAATATCTCTATTGGCACAGGTACTATGGCGAATGGCCCTGTATCAACAAGGTACCCATTCCCAAGACTGCGGGACAGGGAGGGTTAAGGATAGGCTGCTAGAAGATGAAGGTTAGGGTTAGGCTGTGGGACAGGAAGTGTTAGTGAATGGTTAAGTTACCTGTCACCGTCTGGATCTTTAAAGATCCTCTGGTCACTGGAATGTTGCAATCTGACCGGAAACGGATAAAAAATGACTGCCAAGGCCCCTGGCTTTGATTTGGTGGGGCATACACTTCCTGCCCCGCCCCTGAGGATCTTGGAAGTCTGTTGTGTCCATACAAGGTCAACAAACATTTCATAGGTCTGGATCCACTTCTATCAACCTATTATATAGTCCTGAGTAACACATCATGACTTTATAAAGAAAGGATTAATAGCAGGTATTCAATTCTACAGCACAGCCCTATAAAAGTCATACTAAAATGACACCACTATGGCTTCAGGCTGCAGGATAATCTCCTTTAAAGCTATTTAAATGAGGAGGTTATTGGCTAAGAAATAAAATGTCAATGTTTGATTTTAATCCCCTATGTATTTTTACCGAGGCAAAGAACAGGCTAACTCTATTTAGTGAGCAGCTATTACATTCTGCTTGCTTTATTGTACACATAATAGCATTTGTAAGCCAAGCCACAGCCTTAAACAAGACGTTTGTCACCGTGACTTTAATGTGAGACCATATTAAAAAAACCTGAGATGCACTTTTTTTTTTCTCTAAGCACAAAGCTAATGGAAATAGGTGATAATCCCTTAATTCCTTTGTGCGTCATGCGTTTAATGATACAGGGTTGTATCCATACATAAGAACATATTCTGTATTTATATACATATTCCCTATGCTCCCCTCTCATGAGCATGCTCCGTACGCGTACAGAACCTTCCCTTAAGTGTTCGTGTGTGGAAGGCTGTTGTACGGAATGCAGGATCATACATGAGGGCCTGGGAAAGCCCTTAGTGTGCGATTTGCTTTCCTACCCCCGCCCACCATGCATATCGCGTATGCAAGGTGGCTAAACCCTCCCCGTCGTCGATGCGTGATTATCTAGTTGCCGTGTGCGCAGTGCGTCAGCTCAGCTGACCTATGCATCGGGGATGTGTAAACCAGCTGGCGTTATTGGGCCTGATTCAGAGATCCGCCGCCAATGGTATCGCAAATATACGCATCTAAGTGGCAGGTCGGAGCAGGTTACACTCCCCTCACAACCTCCGGCCGGACCTAAACTTCCACCTACAATGACTTGCCCTATCTGGCCGCACTCACTTCCGACCTTATGTGCAATAGTTGCGTATATTTAGGGTCCTATATCTGTAAGCGCGCCCACTTTCCCTCATCTCAATGCCTCCCCCCGCCCATTTCTATGCAAATCCTTCGGTTCCTAGATTTCCGCTTAGGATCGCAATTGTTCCCGACCGATTCACAAGTCCGACCTTAAGGCATTTCCGACCCTAACTTCAATGTACATGGCGTTGCACCATTACTACGCATGCGCAGTTGATGCAAAATCGATCCGACCCTAAATATACCCTAAATATACGCACCTAACTATCGTTAATATCGGATCTCTGAATCAGCCCCATTATGTCTGGATCCCGTCTAAAAGCGTTTATTTTTATTTTTGTTGTGTGGAAACATTTCGGAGTATGAAAAATTGCGTGCAAAATTATTCCGGAAGAAATAGGACATAAGATTGGACACAGTTTGAAAATAATTCAGGAGGAAATTTACACCTACTCGGGCAAAACCATGTTAAATTGCAGGGGTGGTATAGTTAATCCCTTGCAAACAGTATTAGAGTTGAGAGGTGATGTTTCCTAGTTCAAGTCTAAACAACAGTGTAAAAGTAAAGCTGGCCATGGTACAATAAGCAAAAGTCAAGCACTTTCCCTGCATCCAAAAAATAAAATGAATTTGCCTCCCCAGTGAAATGTAACATGGTTTTGCCTATGTGTAACTTTCCACCTGTTTTCTTCTTATTTTCAAATCTCAAACTCTGGATCTGTACGCAATTATATGCACGTTCGTTGCAAGGCAACACCCATGACATCCCCTCACACGGACGGGTTTTTGGTGACTTCCGCCTCCATGGGGCACCCTTATCTCTACGGGTGCATTTCCGTGCGTATAATACTTACGTACGTGCGTATGTAACTAACCACGCCCTCAAATGGTCATTTAAATGCCTGCCCCCACCCACTTTCACGTAACTTTGTCCGTACGGATTTCAACCACGCCCCTCCGCACGTGTGTCCCCAAGTGCGATTCACACGTACCTGCCTAATGGACTTCCGTGCGTAAATTCAACGTAAATAAAGTTACTACGCAAGCGCAGTTACCTCGATCCTAAAAATACGCACGAAACGCCACGCAAAAATGGATCTGTGAATACGGCCCTCTGTTTTTGTGACATTGGCCCAGATCCAGAACAACGCTTGTGAGCGAATTTATGCGTGGTGGAGACGCAAAATCGCATTTTGGTAAGTACTGTGCATGCGCACCATAGAAAATATGCTCCGTAACGTAGTGTAAATGTGAACGTATGGTCCATTCACGTATGTGTCATGTAAATTCTTACGTGCGGGCGCGCCAATTTTACGTGAGTCAAAAATACGTCTGAAATATGCTATGTAGGCGGGGGTTTGTATTTAAAGTGTTCGGTATGGGCGTGCTTAGCTGCGTAAATACGTGTTGCACATCCGTACGTGTGCGGGTGACATCAGTTACGTGGGCAAAAGTTAAGGTAGGGTTTGGAAAGCGATCTCGGACAAAATACGTAGGTCAAGAGGTGTGACAAGGGGAGTGTATAGAAGGTACGCACGCGAATATACGCTACGCGAGTAAGTGTACGGCAAGCAGAGTTCTGGATTTACCCCATTAATAGTAAAAGTGACTTCGTTCTGACTTTAAAAGCAAATATGATAAAGTCACCGATATTTCTGGAGGGCAGTCAGCCCCCCTGGGGAGTACGTCATGCTGGACTATATCTGTCCTTGTCACTGTGTCAAGTGCCCAGTCAGAAGTAGACCTCTGTCTGTGACCGGCAGGGAATGCAATCAAGAGAATCTACACTATTCCAAGCCTACAGGGTGCAAAGACACAGGCTGTGATCAGGACACGGGCTGGCATGCAGTAAATACCTGAATCAATATCTTTCTTACGTCCATGCTAATTAAGTACCTAAATGTTTAAAGGGAACGAAACATCAAGATGCTAAGATACTTCACGATGGACAAGTGGACATTTAGAAAAGTAAACATGACAAGTAATAATTTTGCTGAATGCTATCAAATATGTTTGTTCCAGCTACCCAGCTAATCGTGCCTTAAGCTGTCCACACAGTAGAGCAATTATCGCCCCCAGCAGGAGATATCCAATAATGGAGCTGATTTTCCCCTAGGGAAAGGTCCCGATATCAGCACCACAATCTCTCCTGCTGGGACCGATAATCCTGGCAGAAAAGAGAGGTTGGCTGTCAATCTCTGCACTGATTGGATGCATGGGCCTCCTGTCGCTTTGAGCAGGGGGGTCCATGCAGCTAGCTAATTGGCTGGCTGTAGAAACTCAGTACAATAGTGTGTGCCACCTCCTCCTCTTGGCCGGAGTTTCTCTGTCTGTCTGACGCCATAATTAGCAGCAAGTATAGCATAATATAGTGATGGAGAGTGCAGAGTGCAGAGATTTCATTACTGTATTATTGCTGTACTTGCCGATAATTATGGAGTCAGAGAGATGGGGAAACTCTGGCCAGGAAACAGAGGTACAGGTCCAATAATTAAAATGGCCTCAAACTACTTTATATTGGGAGATATTTGCTGCTACTAGTTTGGAGAAACAAACAAAACATTATTGGACCCTAGTAATTCTCAACCGATCATTGGGTGTTTTAGAAATCCATCCTGCCCACACACTACTGAGCTAAGTGATCCTCCCACTGCCCAAGACCCCTCCCCCAAAGAGTGCCACCTGCTCTGGAACCACAGAACTATAAGCTGTCACAGGCTGGCAGCACAAGACCGCATTCTGCCACCAGACACCTTCCTTAAGATACTAACCCACAGGAGGTGCCTTGACGCTGGGCAGGTGAGCTTAACCCTATATAGCTATATTGTGACCTAAAACCTCCTTTGTATGTGCTGACATATAGCGTATAGTATGTTTTTGGAGCACCGGACCTTCTTTGTTCCTTGTACCTTCCTTGCGATGTCTGCTGTGTATTCACGCACCAGAAGTCTGGATAGTACAGAGGGTGCTTATCACAGTCCGTTGTCAGCCTCCACTTAAAAAATATTGTTTGCTAAATAGGGACATCCGAAAGTTCCTTTTCGGATGTCCTTATTTCGAATACTACCCACTTTAGCATTTTTTTTAGAATGGGTGTGTATGTTGATCTGCATAATCACGCATTCTGATTCGGAAATACTGCCGCCGCCGTGCCGGTACCGCTGGACCGCAGGGAAAGGTGAGTAAACTCTCCAGGGTGCGGGAGAGGGAGGGTTAGGGTCAGGCTGGCAGGAAGGGAGCGTTAGGGTTAGGGTAAGGCTGCCAGGAAGGGAGGGTTAGGGTCAGGCTGCCAGGAAGGGAGGGTTAGGGTCATGCTGCCAGGAAGGGAGGGTTAGGGTCATGCTGCCAGGAAGGGAGGGTTAGGGTCAGGCTGCCAGCAAGGGAGGGTTAGGGTTAGAGTTAGGGAAAGGATTAGGGTACTTTAATGCTTAATTTCCGGAGCACCGAAAGCTCCGTGGATCGATTGCTATGCCTCATCGAGAAATCCCAGCAAGCTCCAAACTGGCTGCGAGGAAATGGCCCAAGCACACAGTCCTGCCCACTGTTGTAACATGCAACCGCCTAGAAGTGCGGACTGTGCATATTTGAACATGCAAAATGAGGTCATTTTCCGATCTTTGCAGAAGGAAAATCAACCATTTTAAATTACTTTGGGCTGGATCCAGACTTAAGTAAGTGCTTGGGCTAAACCATGTTGATTGCAGGGGGAGTCAAGTTAATTGTATTCTTTGCATGCAGGGATATATCTTGAATTGCTTACTGCACACAGATACGGACCAGCTTTACTATCACACTGTTATTTAGACTTGGGATAGGAAACATCACCTCTCAACTCTAATACTGTTTGCAACAGATGAAATATGATCCCCTGCAATCATCATGGTTTAGTCCAGAAGTGACTAATTTCAAGCACTTACTTAAGTCTTACAAAGTCTAGCCCTTTGTGGTTAAATGCATTTCCCTCTTTTAACTGTTGTTTTCAATTCTCCCAAAATTCCTGGAAGACTGTGAGAGCCAGCAAAATTCCTGGATCTGTGCTTGAGGCCATGATTTAATGTAAATCACAGCCTCAAGCTCCAACCATTACTAGGAATGGGCGGAGCTTGATGGCATCAAGTCCCACCCCAAATTTAGTCCACCCTATACACAGTAGTTTTGATTAGGCAGGGGGCAGGCATGATTTGCATAAATCACAGCCTCTTACTGCTTTCACATACACTCCCAGCCTACAAGTGGGTTAATTCACTCATAAAATCAAAGCTCCGCAATTATGGTGGATTTTTAGGTGCAATCATAAAATTTAACATGATGTTCTGTGTGAGTGCCAAATCCTACCGAGTAAATCAGTCACTTGTAATTATGAGAAATACACATTACTGTGACCTCTGCTAACCAGCACAGAGAATAAGTTAATAAAATATGGAAATCAAAATATCACTTACAACAAATAAATCGGACAGCTGTAAAATATGTGTGTTATTTAGAAGGTTTAAGTTAAAAACCAATGAAGTTGCATTTGATTCATAGCCAAAAAGACTGATGGTTAAATACACTTACTGTACACTGATATTTTATAGAATCTATAGACAAAACCTGTAAAAAAGATGCAATGTTTGAGAGACTTGGGGATCTGCTAGCAATAACCTCACTGATCCTAAATTCTATGTAGCAATGATCTCACTGATCCTGGATCCTATATAGTAATAATCTCACTGATCCTGGATCCTATATAGTAATGATCTTACTGATCCTGGATCCTATACAGTAATGATTTTGCTGATCATGGATCCTATATAGCAGGGGTCCTCAAACTACGGCCCGCGGGCCACATGCGGCCCGCTGAGGACATTTATAAGGCCCGCCGGGGCTTCTCTTAGAAGCCCCGGCGATGCAGAGCTGGTTGTGGCCGGGGATGCCGCTGCG
>WWET01000560.1:140703-155130 GCA_011038615.1 Limnodynastes dumerilii | reverse complement strand
GCGTAAGGAAGGGGCCATACGCTCGCACAGGAGCGTATAGCCGCTTAGCCGCCCTCCCACCCTCATTAACCTACCTCCCCCCGCCCACCTACACTAACCTGAACGTTGGGACGCTGGAGGGCGTCCCTACGGCGCTGCTACGGATGCCCGATCCAGAATCGGGCATTGCCGTAGCAAAGCCGGGCAACATCTGCCCGACGCATGCGCAGATCGGCTAAAAAGCCGATCTTGCGCTTACGCCCGCCGTCCTAGCGACAGCGGGCGTTCTTCTGGATCAGGCCCTTTGTTACATACTTAACAACAACTGTTGTAACTATTGTTATATACAGCATTATGGCTCAGATCCAGACCCCCGCACACTTTACATGCATACGGGGGTCCGCAGGCATGCTCACATAGTGGGGAGTGCAGGGGGCTGACAGCAGTAAATCTGGACACTTATTGGACACTTATCCAGATTCCAACCTTAAGTTTAACGACTAGGTCTGCGACCGTACATTGTAATGGGGTTTACCCACCCCCAACCCCTCATTTCCATGCCTTATCCTCACCTGTATGGAGGTGGCTACAACCATCATTAATTAAGAGTCTGCCCCTTGTGCATATTTATCGTTGTACATAACTTAGCCACGCACGACAGTAAGCACGCACGCGGAACCTCTGACGCGCCCATGCGCAGATGTTCGCAGATGGTGGACTTACGCAATTGACTTGCGTAAATTCCCTATCTTACTTAAGGCTGGATCTGGGCCTATATGTATAATAAATTGATGTTTGCATGGTGTAAACAATAAAGACATTAAAAAAAAAGCAAAGAAAAGTTATTTGAGCAATTTGAACCCACTCCCTTTTAAGTATTGACTCCTCCCCTCCTTTTTCATCTCCCTCTTCCCCTGTTCCCTGTATACTCCTCCTCATTATTCCCTCTATACCTCTCTCACAACTCTTTTCTCTACTGTACACTCTCCCCACTGTTCCCTGTATACCCATCCTCATTGTTCCCTTTATCCATCTCGCACAACTGTTTTCTCTACTGTATAATCAACTCTCACCACTGTTCCCTCTATACCCCACTCTCCCCACTGTTCCCTGTATACCCCTCTCCCTCCACTGTTGCCTCTATACCCCTCTATGGCACCTCTGAGATGAAGGGGTGCAATTTCACCAACTGCCCCCTTAATCCACCCCTGTGCCATATCCTCTCCATTAACCTTAGCTCTTGAGTGTTCCTTCGCAACTGATAGATTCCCTAAAAAGATCATACTGATTTCATCATCCTTTATACAGAGCTAATTCCAATAAGAGAACACCATCCATGGTGGGGAATCGATCTCATGACCTACATGCTACTCTTTGTGCCCTTCTGCTGCTATATTAGATTAACTTACACTTACAACAATCTCCTCCAGTGGCCAGAGTTGACTCTTCCTTCTCAGACTTTGGCTGCCGAGCATCCATGCTGTTGCACACAAGCAAGCCAGTTGCTGACACTATTCCAGGTAGCACCAACTGAGGAGAAAACGTTCATCCTCTATTACATCAATCTATGGAATACCAGGTATTGTGCAACTACAAATCCCATCATTCCTTGCCAGGTATCAGCTATACCTATGTTGTTGGAGCACGCTGGGAGCTGTAGTTTCACAATGCCTATTCCTGTTACTGACCATTAAATCAGATACATCTATACTACAAAACCATTGATCTTGAGGAGCCCTAAGCACTTTCCTCAATTCCTGCTTACATCTTATAGATACAGATTCTAAACTTGTTTTATCCTTAAACCCAATCAGATGACATTTTAGAAATTCAACATCTAAGATCCTGTAATTAGCTTGCGGGCATGTTGCCTTAGATACCAAAAGATGTAAACTAGACTGTATTCTATTGGGGGGGGGGCAAGGATTAGACGGATTTAGTGTACTGCAATAGCTCTTCCAATATATATTAGAGGCAGTAGATGGAAAAACTTCTTTAGGAGAAAGATATGTTACATGATATATAGATAGTTCAAATCCACATAACACGGGTTCCCCTCAAACTATCTCCGCTATTTATCACTATGTATATATTAATATCTAGACCAGGTCTGGTGTAACGTACAGTTCATATGGAATTAAACAGCAATCATCATATTGAGACAGGCTTTTCTAATAAAGTTATATAAATACACAAAAATTATGAAAAAAAAGTTACTACAATTCTGAAAGCTTTCAGAAAGTTTTCCATTTGACATTTGGCAGGTTATATAGAACACATACACTTTGCAGATCTCCTTTCAAACGGCTATAGTGCCATAAAACATTTTACAGTATTCTATAATTAACTTGTTACCTTGTTGTCTGTGCTTTTTATTCGACTGCTCATCTTACAGAACTTAAAGGCTAATCCTTATGTATGGGAGTATTTGCAATGAAAAAAATCTCTTTTTATCTTCCTACACACATCCCATCTGGAATACAAGCTTCCTAACAACAAACGTGACAAAGGCAAGAGAACTTTTAAAGTGCGGGACGCTGTATTTCACCGCGCTCAGAATAATGAAGAGGTGGCAAATATATTTTGCATAAGCTGCAACGAAGATGCTTAAAAAATGCCCTGCGCTATAATAATCTTCAGATTCAGAGCTGAGATTTCTATCACATTTTTTTTTTTTTACTTTATTATTACAGGTACACGCGTTTCTAATAATGCGCAAAGAAAAATAACACCGAGATATGCCATACACTCTGGCATATGTTCATATCTGCGGCAGGTAAAAGGTTAGGGTTAGGGCTTGAAAGGAAGGTAAGGGTTAGGCTGTGAAGCATGGAGCATTGGTGTTAGGCTGCAGAGCCTGGAGGGTCAGGGTTAGGCTGCGGGAAAGGGAGGGTTAGTGAAGGGTTAAGGGATGGGTTAAACACTCACCTTTCGGTGGATCACTCTTAGTGATTACAGGAGTCGCATCACAGCCACTTTCTAAAATGCTGTCAGACTGCATTCAGCTGTAGTACGATGGTCTTTCAAAATAAAGACCATCGTGTCAGCAAATTAGAATATAGTTCTTATTAATTCTACCTGCAGTAATATGTTGTTTGATTTGACAAGATTATTATTAGTATTATTATTATTATTATTAATAATAAGAATACTTTTAATAACTGTATTAATAATAATAATACTAGTAATAATAAAAAAAACAGAAGCTGTTACCCTGTAGAAATCAGTATTACACAGAAATAGTGCATGATCTTTGCAGTTACTGTATTTCATATCACAATCCTTTCTAACCACAAAAAAAAACAAACAGACTTGTTGAAACACTTAAGCACAGCCTTCAAAATTGGATGAAAAGTAAATCACTATAATACATTAAAAGGAATCTGCTACATTCAGATACTGCAGACAGGGCTTACACATGTCAGCACAGATTTATTAATCTCTTAAATTGTCATTTTCAGCCCGGCTTCTGGACCAACTTAATATCGGCCATAAAATTACAGATGTGCTTATTTTTCTTGGTCAACTTGGATGTCCATCTGTGTTCTGTAACAGATTATGAAGGGCTGTCTGGCCTGCCAATAACTGTGCCTATAAAACGCTGCAGACAATGTAATAGAGGGCTTACCTGGGGTTATATGTGGAACTTCGTTGTTTCACACCAAACGCTACAAAAGAAAGAAAAAAAAAAAAAAAGAAAAATATAAATAAGTGCATTTACCAGCTGACTATTCACCTTTTAAAACAAATAAGCTAACGGGTAGAAGCTGATGGGATTGGAAAAAACTCTAGTCGCCCAAGGCAACTAAACTAATATAATTAATTCTACACCTGGGAATGACAATGAACCTATTAACATTTAATGATGAATATTATACAGACACGTTGTTTAAAGCTAATTTTTCTTGACAAGTCTGAAAATGAATTGCTGCCATAATAACTGTGATACGCCTGAAATGAAAATGAAATGTTTCTGTCACCTACAGTACAGACAGTGGAGGCGGCCATTTTGATCTAAACCAGTCTTGCCAACACAGCCAATCACTTCACTGTAAACCAGTGACATCACTGCAACAGGAAACACAATAGTTTATGGAAGGAACGGTATGCTGCTTATTAATAATTATTAATCAATGTCAACTGGAATCAAACTACAATGTTGAATAACTTAACTATTATGTAAACAGCCTACTATTTAAATTTCTTCATGATGATCCAGAAACTGACGCTACCTTAAATTTTGTGTTGTAGTCACTTAAAATTGGGATAGCGTAGAAATCTAGATAAAGTGTAAGGGCTTGACCCATCCCTTATAGTACAATTTAAAGCCCTCCCCACTTGATAACTCACTGTACACAACCTATAATGTCCTGCTACACCGTCTATATCCTAATTTATATCCAAATTGAAGCTGAAAGTCTTATGCGTGCGCCTGCATAGTAAAATAAAAATGCACAAGCAGAAAACACCCACATTTCGTGAGTCTGGATCCGATCTGTAGTTTCCATTATTAAAATATTTGTCGTTGGAATTAATTAATATAGACTGAATTATGCAGAGCAGTACAGAAAATTACTGTCACTCATATAATTCTCAAGTCCCAAGTGATAGGAATTTAAACTTGAAATGTCTTGATGAAATGCGTTAGTGTTTATGTCTGAAATGCGCTGCAGTCATGTCAAATTAATTCCAATGTTTACATCCTCAAAAAATTGAAGTCACATATTTTTTGCACAATGTTTGTTCCAATTAAATGAGTATTTCTCGCTCAGAATCCCCTAGCTCATTACCACCCATCTACAGTATAAAACAGGTAGAGACAGCCTATGGCATTCCAGGTGTTGCAAAAGGGTGTGGTTTGTAAGTCTGATGACCTGAATTCCAACAGGTAACATTCTGGCACTGAAATGCCGGCAGCATTTACCGTGACACCTGTATAATCAAACACTGTAATGCCAACATATTTGTTCGACATTACAATAATCTTAACCCTCACCAAAACCGCTAACAGGGGAAGCACAGTAGAGCACAGCGCACTGGTACCGGGAGTGGCAATTGGGAACCGGGTACAGGAAATATCACAGCATATACCCCGTGGAGCGTAAAGCTGGGTACACACTGGGACTTTTCAGCAGATAATCTTTCCAATTGCCCAATCTTAAAACCATTTCACCAGATATCTCTCCAGTGTGTACTGGACAAAGATGCTAAAAAATATTTTGAAACAGTCTGTTATCTTTCAATTTGATCTTTCGGAGCTCCTAATATACCAGATCAACCATGGATATCTTTTGCTTTTTGCAGGTGTGTCCTGTCTATTAGGTGATTGTGTGATTGGAAAGATTATCTGCTGAAAAGCCCAGTGTGTACCCTGCTTATATCTCAGGATGATAAAATTAGTACTTTGGGCAGGGCACCCGTGCAGAAATAAACTCAAAATCTGTATAAACTGATATCTTATACTCCTCTCACATCACAACCAAATACCCGGGATTTTCGCCAAAAACTTGGGACTTGGCAAAATCCCGGGTATTTGGTTGTGATGTGAAAGGTGCACTTCCGGTGGACCCATGTCAAAAGACCCGGGAATTCATCCCGGGTAAAAAGAAGAGTTATTCCCGGGCTCGACACGGGTAGGTGTACAGTGTGAAAGGTGCTACCCGGGTTTTTCAACCCAGGTAGCACCTAACGCACTTTATTGGTGTAATTTTTTTTACTATTGCTCTGGCAACAAGTGTTGCAAACAAATTACGCATTGCTTTGACGACAGGGCAGACCCGGGTCTCTGCATTTCCTGGGTCTGCCCTGCAGTGTGAAACGGGGTCTGTGACCCTGTGATCCTCTGCTGCCCCGGCAACCCTGTGAACCCGGGATATTGCTGGGGCTGCGATCTGAAAGGGGTATTAGTCGAAATATCTATTGCTAATACAGAAACTACATGCCCCTGTGCATCCTATAAGGGACTATTCTTCCACCCCTGGACACTATAATGTCCTCGCCAGCAGTGGTGTAACTACAGGGGGGGCAAGGGGTGCGGCTGCTTCGTGGGCCCAGAGGAGACGGGCGCCGTGGCAGATGCTCCCCCTACACTGTAAGCAAGCTGCCAGAGGCAGACAGCTTAGAACGGTGCTGGGCACTCCACCTACGAGTGTATGTATGTAAAGCGCTATAGCGTTCAGCACTCATGCATGGAGCACCGAGCGCTGTTTTAAGCTGTCAGCCTCTGACAGCTACTATCATGCAGTGGCCCCGCCCAGTTCTGTCCCCACCCATCCAGACACAGGCCCCGCCTTCCTTGCTATGGGGCCACCTTATACTACTGCTTGCCAGCAATCTTTACAACACCAAGTCTCCTGCCTAACAATCCACTATGAACTCACCTGCAGGCAAACGCTCTAGAAATAATTAGACTTTGGCGTGTGGGAGGTCTATAGCATTATAGTGAACAGCGTTTAAATTTAGCTGAAAGGAAGCCAGGAAAAACAAATGCTCTTCGCTCCGTGGGGACCCATTCATCAGTATGACTTTACTTCATCGCAATCTCTCTCTCTTTCCTCTTTTATTCCAGACTCATTCTGTAAAGTATGTGAGAACGTTATTAAGATTCATGCAGGTCGGACTCCATCCTGTTGAAGTTATGCTTCCTAGTAATCTCTAGTACCCCTTTCACATCACCATGCTCTTTTATTCAAGATTCATTCTGTAAAGTATGTGAGAACGTTATTAAGATTCATGCAGGTCGGACTCCATCCTGTTGAAGTTATGCTTCCTAGTAATCTCTTAGTGTGAAATTTAAATACCAGATTACGTATGAATGGAATACGCTTGTGGCCACAATGATCAGCACGGTACAGCTGTCTCATAAAGGGAGTCTTATAGCATTATATGCATTATACTATTGTGCTAAATTAAGGTTAGCAGGAGTGTCCAGCTGCTATGAAACACAATATAGTATGGGATTATAGTTACACACCTCCCAACATTAGCAATAATCCAAACCCTGATCTGACCAGCTAATACAAAGATCTACCCAAATACATGGTATGGACATGCCTGTGTCTATATCTTAGACCCGCCCATGCTTAAATCTCAGGCCCGCCCATGCTTATATCCCAAGACCAGTTAATGCTCAAACCACAGACCCACCCACACCCATATTCCTCACCATCATCTATATGTCTGACCCACCCAGGTTTATACTCCAGACCCACCCACGCTTATATCCCCAACAGTGTCCATATCTTATACCCGCCCATGCTTATATCCCCAACAGTGTCCATATCTTATACCCGCCCACGCTTATATCCTGGACTCACTTAAACTTGTATCCCAAACCTAGCCACATGCCACATCCACAGGGCTGACCTAGGAACATTGGAAACATTCCAAATATGCAGCTCTACAACTTGTAGACTGTCTATGGTCCTCACAGACCAACCCAGTATTTGTGTATTCATTAATGATCGAGATTAATGGTAATGTGCAACTATTTTGCCATCACTTTTTGTAATATTTACGTGTTCTGCATTTTCACCAACTAGAAATTCCACCGTGTAATGAACATGGTTCCTGTGATAAAACTGGTTGTGGCTCACTGCTTGGCCATGGTGGGGAAGCCACAGTGACTTCCAGGAACCTGAACATTCAGCAAGAACCTTTCGACCATATAAAATAAAATAACCAACAAGGATCAATTTTATACTTATTGTTTCTGGCCACAAAAGTTATAATAACAACAACGCTTCGGAGCGAATTTACGCGTGGCGGACACGTTCGCCCTTTGGTAAGTACTGCGCATCCGCACCATAGAAAATACGCTCCGTAACGTAGCGTAATTGTGAACGTATGGGCCATTCACATATGTGCCACGTAAATACCTATGTGTGGGCGTGCCAATTTTACGTGTGTCCAAAATACGTCTAAAATACGTGAAGTAGGCGGGGGGTGGTAATTAAAGTGTACAGTATGGGCGTGCTTATCTGCGTAAATTCGTCTAGCCCATACGTACGTGTGCGTATCACTGCGGTTACATTGGAAAAAGTTAAGGAAGGGTTCGGAAAGCGTATCTTGACAAAATACATCCATGCAAGGGGTGTGCCGAGGGGAGTGTAACGAATTTAAGCGCACGAAAATACGCTACGCGAATGAACGTACGGCAAACGTAGTTCTGGATCTACCCCATTGTGACAATGGGCCAGATCCAGAGCTACGTCCGCTAGCCGGAGACGTAAAAACGCTATTTATGTATGTTCTGTGCATGCACGCGGCAGATGTTACGGCACGTAATTGTGAACGCAAGTAGAATCCTAGTATCAAGAGTGTACAGACGAAGGGGCGTTCCAGCCATACGACACCTGTAATTGCGCTTGGGAGGCGGGGTGAGGCATTTAAATCGTACAGTATGGGCGTGCTTAGGCGCATAAGTACGTGCAGCCATCACGGCCGACAGGAGTTACGCTTTGAAAAGGGAAGGTAAAGTTTGGCAAGCGTAAAACAGTAAAAGTACGTACGACCGAGGGGAGTGCATAGAAAATACGAAAGCGTAAACGCGCTACGCGATGAAACACAAAGGAAATGTAGGCCTGGATCTGGCCCAATTACCCAATGACAGCTAAGATATTGACTGCAAGTGCTAAATTAATTGGTAACAATGGACCTGACCCGGACTTAAGAGGCACAGAGTTGCTAAAGTCCACAAGAGACCAGTGCACTCTAATGACAATTCCCTTTCACGTGTGGATCTTAGTGGACATAAAATGAGCTTCATTTTTCTGTGCGTACAGAATGCTCTGATACACGGAAGTGCTCATACTGTGCAATGGAAATGTCTTCCTCACCCACATTGTGTATTGCCGCATGCACGGAGTGGCCGAACAGACAGAACTCTGAACATACGAAAACACAATTCCGTACGTTCAGAGTTCCGATGCGTAACATCTAGTGCGTTCATGCGCAATGCGCTCGCCACACTTAACTTACACATGCCGCTTGTATAAGTCGGCTGTCAACTGCGCATGTGAAGTAACTTTATTTACATACTTCACGTAGACAATATGCAAGTAAGTGCCTAACAGACGTACATGTGAATCGCACTTGGGGACATACGCTCAGAAATCCGACGCATGTGAAAACTGACATTAAAAAAAAATAGTTCTCTGAATACAGCCCAGCTACTGGAAACCAGCACGGACACAGCACCAGATTCATATCTCCGTGCACACGTAAATCTGTAATCAAGCACGGAGGAGGGGAACGCACGCCCCTGGGGGTCTCCTCCTTCTACCCGGACACAGACCAGGGCAGGACTGCTTTTCCGTCACTTAATTAGCATGCCTAACCCCGCCTCTTTAGGCATGCAGCTACTAATGCCGGCCCCTTTTAGGGTTCTTAAGTTCTTAGAGCACGTAATATATACGATACACACATGCACCAATTTACATGTCAAGGGGACTCCAGCAATTGACTTGTGTAAGACCCCTTACAGCCCTAATTCTGAATCAGGCTCATAGTCATGTCTGCTGTGTTAGGGTTATAGGAGGTTATAACAAAGTCAGACTTTTTTTTTTTCTCTCTCATTTCAGATATTTAATTACCGAATTAAAAGAGCATTCCTGTGCGGTTATAAATGTACTCGTAGATTATAATAAGGCGTGGGAGAGAACTAAGCTGAAGTATCAGAATTATGAACGTCTCATCTCTATCTATTGGTAAAGGGGAAGCCACAAAGCTTTGATTACAAAAAGTAGTTAATCTCCGCACGTAAAAGTAAAAAGAGAATTAAATGGAAAATTAATAGAGATTCTGAATAGTAAAAGTGGAGAGGTTGCCCATAGCAACCAGATTCTCATTACATAAAATGTATCCTACTTCTT
Source organism: Limnodynastes dumerilii (assembly GCA_011038615.1). Classification (NCBI taxonomy): domain Eukaryota; kingdom Metazoa; phylum Chordata; class Amphibia; order Anura; family Limnodynastidae; genus Limnodynastes; species Limnodynastes dumerilii. The sequence continues at coordinate 145,279 of WWET01000560.1, read as the reverse complement.
TCCCTCTTTCGAAGCCTCATTGTCTATAAATAGGAGGAATCTCAGGTTGAGCCATCTTACAGCAAACTCTGCAATCCCCCTCCCATGAAATGCAGAGCTGTTTACTCTCTGTTCACTTCAAAGGGACACCAGATACAGACAGTGACTCGGGAAGTGCTGAAGAGGACATAGCACCGGGGAGCAGGGGTAACTTCTATTTAAATACTGGCCAGCAGAAGCTGGAACAGTACATGATGATACTCCGTGTCTGCACTGGGTAAGCCCTGGGATGCTTGTCTGAGCTCTGTGCCGTAGAAAGCCTCAGCCTATAATGGGTGAAAGTTTTACTGTGATAATACATTAGTCCCTCTGCTATTTATTTATTATTTAACAGGTTTTAATTATACTAAAAAGTCCATTAAAACATCCCTATTGATGTTCAGATAAAAATATAATTGCCTGCTCTCTTGGAATGTCTGAGAGATCTAAAACTCTGGACATCGCCTTATATATCACGGCCCCAAACCCAAATCCATCAGATCCAGGAATTCTCCCAGATCTGGGCTTGAGGCAGTGATTTTGCACTACTAAGAATAGACAGGGCTTGATGACATCAAGTCTCACCCCAACATTCTTAATTGTATGGATGGCAGTGTTGATTAGGCAGGTAGGTGGCGTGATTTGCATAGTTGCTGTCCCTGATGCTCAATAAGGATGTGGGTGCCACTGACAACAGCCCTTCTTCGAACTGGCTGGGAAATCGATTGCTTCTGCCTTGCAGAGGAGAAGCAATCGATCCACTGAAGAAAGAAGATGCAGCAGTGAATGGTGAGTGTAAATGTAACCCCAACCCTTAGACCAGTGGTTCCCAAACTTTCTCAGTTCGAGGCACCCTTAGGGTCTCCATATTTTTTTTCAAGGCAACCCTAAGACAAAAATACAATAGAATACAATAGGAAATAGAAACATTCCGAGGCACCCCGGTGAGAGCGTTGCAGCACCCCTGGGAGCCATGGCGCACAGTTTGGGAATCACTGCCTTAAACTAATCCTTACCCTAACCCTCCCCTTCCATTACTCTAACCCTCTCCTCCCCGCAGCCTGACCCTAAGGCTCCCTTCCACGCAGCCTGATCCTAAGGCTCCCTTCCCCACAGCCTGACCCTAAGGCTCCCTTCCCCACAGCTTTACCCTAAGACTCCCTTCTCCACAGCCTAACCCTAAGACACCTGTCCCCATAGCCTGAACCTAAGACGCCCCTTCATGTAGCCTGACCTTAAGACGCCCCTCCCTCCTGTCTAACTTTAAGACTACCTTTCTCGCAGCTTAACCCTAAGTCTCCAGTCCCCGCTATTTTACCCTAAGACTCCCTTTCCTGCAGCCTGACCCTAAGACTCCCCTCCCCGCAGCCTAAGCCTAAGACTCCCTTCCCCGCAGCCTAACCTTAAGACTAGCCATAGACTCCTAACCTTAAAACAAATTAGTGCTCTTTTCAAAATAGAGATAGCTGAAAATGAGGTTTCATCTGTCTCTATTTCAGAAACAGCGTTTCAAAGCGACAATGCTGTTTGCCGCAATTTGTAAACTTGGTTAGAGGCCATCATTAAATGGAGATATACTTAAGGCAACATCCATCACACCTATCTCTAATAAGTCATGTATAATTGCGCCATTGTAATGTCCCAGCAGCTTAAATGACTGCATTCTCAAAATTTGACCTGCATGAGATCCCATCAGGAGCAACAATAGAATTATTTACTTATTAGTTATCTGATTAGTCAGGCTAATACCCCCTATCATTGCTCATGTCAGGAAACCCGTGTATGTGGGCTTAGTGGTCCATTTAATGTATGGCTGGTGATGTTCCTGTCTTACGGTCAAGGATTCATGAGGATTCTATAGCCTCTCAGTGACAATGCGGTCGTAGAATAGGGTGTTGTAATGTATCACGGCCGCATCGGTTCATGACAAGTTCACAGTGTTAAATGTTCATACATGACATAGTTGATGGAGTGTCAGATTATCAGCCTTTCTCCTTAGGGGATTTGTAGCCATTACATGGAATGGATATTTATATATTCTAAACTGGCGATACCCTGACAATAGGCGCACAGTACGGATGTGGAAATAGAGAAGCATCTGTTGTTGCTACAGCTCTCACAGCAACATGCAAAACACAAACTTTATTATTAGATCAAATAGAAAAAAAAATACATAGAAAGTAACCAATATCCATTTTTTTAAAAATGAATTAAAGGGTGTGCTTTACCGATGGTTAATGGAGGCACGTTATGCCTTAGTAAGCAGTACTTGCTACTTTTATTAATGCAGCACCAAAATATTGTGTGGCTGCAGAATAAAAACGTCATCCGGGTTCATCGGAGTTGAAGCTGAATCAGGGGCGGAAGGTGACAGAATCAGACCCCAAAGCAAGAAGTCTGGTTGGATGGGACAAGGTCAGGATGGGTGGAGCCAGCCAAGACTGCTGACTGATAGATTAAAGCAGCACTCAGCACTCCATGTATGAGTTCTAACCGCGATTGCGCTGCCACAGGCCTAAGCAACTCTTGTCACCACTCTGGATTTTAACATCAGGCCCACATGACCCTCAATCCATCCCTGACCATTGCCTATATCTTAATATATGTATGGCAAAGTTTAACATACAAGTAGGTTAATTTAATGATACACTTATACGCTCCCCTGAGATGGTGCGAGATTTTGGAGGAAGTGCAGGGAATCCGAGCTGCTCCTGTGCCTAGCAGAGGCCCTAAAATGCCAACTTTATCATTTAAATCTCGTGAAACACCCCGATACACTAGCGCAGAGCACACACGCATAAGTTTGCGGCTTCAAACTTAGTGTGGGATATTTGCCTGCTCTCCCGGTATCTCTGCCCAAATTTCCGGAGTCTCATGGATACCACGCAACCCTGTAATAACATTAATTTGTTTATTTATGGTTTTGTTCCTTTGTCACCAGTGATCAGTGTAAAGATATAACCAATTCTGGAGATTATATTCATGTGGAGGAGCATAGGTGTATCTATAATGGGTGCAGGGTGTGCAGTGCACACAGGCCCGTTAGAACAGGGGGCCCTGTGGCATTCATCCTGCACCCAAGTCTGCACATCTGGGATGGCAGGGGAAGGAGGGCCCATTCAGCGTCTATTTCATCCCTCTAACATCTTCCAGAGGGAAGAAAGAGATGCCGACTGAGCCCTCCCCCCCTTCCCCTGTGGCGGGACTGTCCCAATCTGCGGGCCAAAAAAGGGGAGGGGCTTAAATCGCAGTTAGACCCTGTCCCTTTGAGCTCCACGAATCGGGACAGTCTTGTCTCAGGCTAAATGGGTATGGGGGGCGGGACACGTACAAATCCTGCACAAGAGCCCCCTCACTTCTTAAAACGCCCCTGTGTGGGGAGTGCTGCTCTTCTCATATTATAAAAGTAACGCCATAGAGTGAATATAATGCACTACTGTGTAACATAATCTAACAATATGGCACAATGCGTTTGTATATGTATTTTTATTTTCTAATGATTCTTATTATTTACAGGAATAATATGGACCCCTTTTAAATTTAACCCCCTGCAGTCCTCCAGAAACATTCAGCCTACCGATAATCCACAAAACTTTCAGACTTGTTCCATTGCTGAACTCAGTCTGAAGGATGGCGCCACAGCAGAGGCCTCATCCATTTGCATATTATGTCCATTTATGAATTAACCTGCGGTGTATTAAGGTGATTGCTGTTTGAGAACCAACTTTATACAGTGCAAATCAATTTAATTTGTGGTCACTGTTACCTTTATGCAATTACCTTAAAATACTTCACCTTGATCCTTGTTCGAACGTGAATTAATTATCACGCAGTTTGCGGTGATTGCACAGCGGGGCGCCTGCATGAATAACAAGCGATCGTGAATCAGCGGTAAGGCGAGAGGAAGGTTTAGCAAACATTGAAGTTTCCATTATGAGAATCAAGTAAAAGGACAATCAGGAATATTATCTATTCATGAAACTCATTTAAAGATCCTTGTGCTAGTAATACTGCTTGTCACCTTCAGGATAATGAATTTTGTTAATCATCCCCCGAAGTATCCGCCAATGTTCAAAGAAGTACAGAAATACTCGCTCATAATCTGTGTTTAAATTCATTTCCCCCAGTTGACTTCCGAGCATTATTTTCCTCAAAGCAAAGACAGAATTTAGAATTATCAAGATAACCATTTTAACTTAAAATATTATTGCAAATGTATGACCAAAGTCTTCACAGTCTGCACATTCTAAATTAGCAAATACAAGAAAAACACAATGCTCAAATCTGGAGCTCAGAAGTTTATTAATTAATAAGAATAGTAATAATAATAGATGTATAACACATAGAAAAATAGAATGTGACGGCAGATAAGAGCCACATGGCCCATCCAGTCTGCTTAGTTGTTTATATAAATCTATACTGACCCTAGACCATTTTTACCCTCAATTTAGTTTGAGATTTAGGATACCCTTATATTTATCCCAAGCATGTTTACACTGTTCTCCTGTGTTACCTCAACCACCTCAGATGGGAGAATATTCCACTTATCTATCACCCT
>WWET01000560.1:107707-120045 GCA_011038615.1 Limnodynastes dumerilii | reverse complement strand
ACGTACGTATGGGCAACACGAATTTACGCAGCTAAGCACGCCCATACTGTACACTTTAAATACAAACCCTCGCCTACTTAACGTATTTCAGACGTATTGTGGACTCGCGTAAAATTGGCACGCCCACACGTAAGTATTTACGTGACACATACGTGAATGGCCCATACGTTCACAATTACGCTACGTTACTGAGCGTATTTTCTATGGTGCCCATGCGCAGTACTTTCCAAAAGGCGATTTTAAGTCTCCGCCACGCGTAAATGCGCTCACAAGCGTTGTTCTGGATCTGGCCCCTTTTCCTTACATAGATTGCGTAAGTGAAGTCTTTTAGACTACGTCCGGTAGTCTAGAATCTAATATCCAGCCTCATGTCCTTACAGAGTTTCACTGTAAACGACACGATCGGCAGAGAGACATTAATCTTAATAAACAGCGAGCAAGTTTTCATTGAAAAGGAGACGAAAACCCACAAATATAACACTTACACCACTGAGGTTATAATTGCAAGGCAGCGGTATCGCAACTCCTAAGAGAGTTATACCACAGCGTCTCATATGAATTCACCAGCCATGCGGCAGACCCTGAAACCATCTGATGAATTCTGACGCATGAGAGGTCGTAAAAATGCTGGAAAGTGGACTTTCCTAGTAAACGTTCTCCTGTGAGTTTTATAAAAAGCTACATGTATAGAATCACCAACAAAACTCAATTAGTCTTCAGTAGAGTCAATGGAGACTCTTAAAGAGTACATACATTTTGTGGGCATGAGCTGGCCCACTAAAGTAAAGGTTTCTAGCCAACAGTTGTAATTGGAATACATTTCCCAGAATTCTTAGCTGCTGCTGCTGGGCAAATTTATCTGCAAGTACATTGTACTAGGAGGTCTCAAACTTTTGATAGCTGGACTACTTCAAGATTTAATACCACTAGGCTACTAAGCCCAAGGCGCCGCACGGCAAACAGGCATTGCTCAGACGGGGATGCTGAATCAAGTTGCTGTTCTTTATTCAGAATACCAAGATTATACAGACAGCAAGGGGCAAAGACACAAACAGACGTAAATAAACACAAATAGTTGCCTCTCTGATGACCAGCCGCAAAACTGGTATCTGCTCCCTGCCCACAACACAAACCAGCTATGTATAGTTTTTTTTCCCCAGCACTGACTAGCTCTAATGAGACCCATGTCTTCCCCCTGTGAGCTCTGTGTGCAGCTGTAGACTACAGACTTCTAGAAAAAGGGATGCAATTGCTGGTATGAAGGGCATCATTTCGGCTGCAATGCTGTTGTCAGACTTAAAAATTTACATTCTGGAATGGGAAATATTTTGAATGACCCATGTTCAACAAGGTACCTATTGTGGATAGGGTTAGGCTCCAGAGAAGGGAGGGTTAGGGTAAGGCTGCGGAACAATGATGGTTAGGGTTAGGGGAGGGTTAGGGCTAGGCTGCGGAGAGTGGAGGGTTAAGGATAGGGTTTAGAGAGAGTTAGGGGTAGGCTGTGGAACGAGGATGGTTAAGGTTATAGGAAGGTTAGAGTTAGGCTGCGAAGAGAGGAGGGTTAAGGTTAGGGTGTGGGAAGAGATTGGGTTAGGTTGCAGGAAAAGAATGATTAAGCTTGATTAGGGTTAAGAAAAACTTACCTTTCGCATCCTCACTGTTTGAAGATTATGGGTTAGCGGGAGTCATCTCTTCTGAGAACAGGCTGCCAAAAATGGATGGCAGACAGCACCCTTACTCCCGCAAAGTAATCTGTCACAAGACCGATTTTCTAAGTGGCGATCAACACCCCTAGCAAAATGATCAGACACAGTTTTACTCACCTATGGCAAACTATCCTCTTTGCCACAACATATACAGTATATTATATACAAGGTAGATATTACATGTAAAATCCCAGAAAGCTGGAGGAACCTCTCTAAGCTGTTCATGTGAGCCGCGGGGCGCGTCTTTGTTTTTAGGATGTGTGAGACTTATTATATATCACACTGACATATGTTATCACCTGAAGATCCAGAAGACACAGTTCTGACAGGTCTGCGGATGGAGCTGTGGATTTACCATCGTCACTTATGAGAACTTTCAGGCAATGTGTCACACAGCGAGCACTAATGTGGCAGGTTAAAGATGCACAACAGTCACCTTTGTGAGTGCAGCTTATTGTGCATGCAAGGTATGTGAGCAATGTGAACAGCAGAGCTAAAGATGTAAAAAAAATTCCTAGGATTGTTTCTGACATTTATTGCAGGACTTAGTTGGGACAGTGATGATCATGAAGAGACACAGCCCCCTGCACTATTGTTGTGTTTAAATACTAATTATTCATTATAAGGACTTGACAACTTGGCCTATCCATCTGTTAATCTAGAAGTCCCAGCATGCTTTTATAGGTATCACGTATATATATCATGGGATGTAGGCCTGCTGTGGAACAATCAGTCTAATGGCACCACTAGGAGGCACTATGATAGTTTAAGTAACAGTATAGTTTTAGCTGAACTGAAGGTCAACCTAATGCATTGTGCAGGCCACTACAACAATAATACCATAGAAGCAGGCATCTCAACACCTATATGTAATACAAATACCAACAGGCATCTTAAATTAGTGTTACAAGCTATAGCCGATAATCAGGCCTCAACACAAAGCTGCTGGGGGCTGCAGGTGACAAATTCTAGGGCTAGAGTTTTGTAGTGAACAAAGATAGGTCAACCTGCAGCCAATTAGACCAGCGCAATGACCAGAGAGTGTGAGGATTATGTCACCTGTCCACTCCTGTGGTCAGTGTCATCCAGGAAAGGGCAGCATGTGACCAACATGTTTTTAGCATGTGAGTATTTGGAGAAAATGAGAGCTGCTTGATATCTTAAAGCAACAGGTTGTGGAATAATAGTCCCCACAAGCACAGTCTTCGGTTTAGAGAAGCGATTCCCTTAATCTCCTTAATAGATGAAAACATTACAATTAATCAAATACAGAGACTCATTTCTGTTATAACATATCAGCAGGCTATTAAACTAGTGTTTCAAAACCAGATAAAGGTGTGTGAGGGGCCCTGCCCTAACCAAGGCATACCTAACAGTCCTTTAGGCGGAATGGTTTAATGAGCGGACCAGTTTAACTAACGATGGTCCCTCGTGGGCGGAACTGGGTGTGAGTTTGGGCACAATGGGGAGGGGTATTTTTCTCTTGCTTTCTGGATTCTCAGTGTTGCCAATGAATTCAAGAACAGATACCTACCCTGTTCCCATTGCACAGTCAGCATTTAATAGACTCTGGCACCAAAGCCGGAACTGCCAATCGCCAGCCCAGAAGGGGGCACCAATCCTGCATTGTATCCGGCAGTCTCCTGCTTGTGTACCCGATGGGCCGCGTTAAGGGGACCAAGCTAGCGGACACCTCCAGCGCCTGTGGAACAGACCTACTCTCTACTCCCTCCTTACTGACTGACTGTCATGCGTGACATCATCATCACGTCAAAGAGTTGGCATGGTGAGGGAAGGGAGGGTAACATTTATCTTGCCACCAGGCAACTGGGATGAAGTTATGCCACTGTCTGCCACCCACTTTTAAGACCAAGCACCTCACCTCTTGGCATCGCCAATTAAAGTACCAAGTCTGTCATTATCACTGGTTAGACACGCCACTTCCTAAAGTAGATAAGATGGAGAAGATGGTCCTATTTCCCCGGTCACCACCCTCATCATTAGATGACACACTTATAAATCTGATAATAAATAACAGATGGATGGCTTCCAATAACCCATCACTGATCGAGCGATCAAAGACAGGACATGCAGATTTCCAGTACTTCAACAGCTGCCTAGGAGCAGTGAAAGCAATTGCCGAGATAGGAAGCTTTTATCATAAGCCTATAATTTATTCTTGAACGAACCTAACAAACAATATATTTTCATCTGTAACCAGCTACATAGAAGCGGGACTTCAGTCTTCAAAAATAACAAATTCTTGCTTACCGTGAGATCTGGAAATTGAAGCCTCAGGGCTCGTCTTGGTTTTTCTCTTCTATCTATGAATAAAAAAAATCAATTAAATCAAAACAAGACAAAAAAAAAAAAGGCTTAAAGTCATTTGAAATATCAGGGAGCGGATTCCAAGGTAAGGGACTGGATTCTGAAGTGTGCTGTTGTTGCAGTTGGAACACCATCCGCAGGAGAGTTCCGTTAGTGGATCATGGAGGGATCCTAAAGTTCAAACATGCAAGGGAAGACCACTCCCCAGACTTCCAAAAGCAGGAACCTCCCTGAAATGTTACGCACCGACCCCGGGTAAAATGGGGACAGGGTGGAACTGAAAATCGTACGCAAGGGCTTACTGTATGATTTGGAAACACGCTGCATGCATGGTAGGTCCCGAAGATTCAGTTCGCACATTAATTTGCGCTGTAGTATTATACGGACAATTTTCACATTTAGGACCAGATTTACTAAGCTGCGGGTTTGGAATAGTGGAAATGTTGCCCAAAGCAACCAATCAAATTCTCAATCTCATTTAACTTTTACATACTACAGAATGTCAGTTAGAATCTGATTGGTTGCTATGGGCAACATCTTCACTTTTCCAAACCTGCAGCTTAGTAAATATGGCCCTTAAGAGTGCAGAAAACACCCATGTTATTCAAGATCCTGTCCAAGTACGGCAACAAAAAAAAAGAGATGAAAATTTGCAGTGGACAAACCATGCTGCTGTATAGGGGTGATAATTATATTTCATTTTTCCGCTTTGCTTATAGTTCACCAGTCTTTCATTTTTAACTCTAATTTAGAGTTGAGCTACAATGCATCACCTCTCAACTAGCAGTTTTGCCAGTTGATTTTAGAAGACGGCCTGCAGGGTTGTAAAAGAATCAGTGGCTTTACAATCCCGCTGCTTAGTAAATTCCCCCATAATTCTGTCTGCACATATTAAATTTACCCCTCCTCCCTTCCCCCGCCCTGCAGTTCAACATGGAGTCGCAGAGTCCCTCCTTGTTTTTATTCTTGCACCCAACTGTGAATAATGTCAAGATGTCTTAAAACACATGTGAAGCCATGGCAGAGACTTCGTAAAACCTGGGAAGTATCATTTTACATTGTATGTCGCACAGCGGGTGATTTCATATTTAATGTGAGGCATGGAATAAAAAGAGAAGTTATCATATTACACTTAATATAATAATTGCATCATTAAAGAAATTTATTTTACCTGTTATGTTTGACAATGCAATTTCCCAATAATAATATTGCACATAAATGCACTTAAAGTCAATTTTAATGTCAATAAATTTAAATGCCCCCATTCTATTAAAAAAAAAAAAATAAATAAAGCTAAAAAGGGTCCCAAAACACATATTTCCTATATGTCATATATATTTATTGCAGACTTTCACAATTATTACAGGATTCTCTCTACTTTTGTTGGCAAGGGACTGTGTGACCATTACTGTAGGTATATTCTGTTACTAAAATGCTCTACTAATTGTCTAACGCAAAATGGCAAATAAAAATAAAAAAAAGTGGGTTTTTGAACTACAGACACACTACAAGTATAAGCAATTCATTTATTCACCCAAGACTGTGATTTGATGTGTAGTACAGACATCCTCAGAAATATGGCAAGGTGCAGTGCATAACCTTTTACTTAGGGCTGCTCCCGGAGGGAAGCTATAGATGCATATAGCAGATGGGGTTTAAGGACGCCATTTATGCAAATTGAGTCATTAAGCCCTGTCCCTTTGTCTATTAATTACCCATTTTTAGCTTTAATAGAGATGGAGGCGGGGCTTGAGGCACAAATTCCATCATCAAGTCCCTCCCTGTCCCTAGCAACACTAGGATACTAGTGTTGCTAGGCAGGGGGGCAGGACTTGAGGCTGTGGTTTCATGGAAACCACGAGCCTCAAGAGATACCGGGAAAACTGCCAGAATTTCGCGAGTCTCCCGGACATTCCGGGAGAGTCAGCAACCCTGCTTTTACTTTCCATACAAACAGATACAAATACAACCTTGGTAAAGAAAAAGCTTAGGTTTAACAACCAATTGGATCATAGTTTTTATTTTATGGAACTAGAACCTGATTGGCTGCTGTGGGCAATATTCTCACTTTTCCTCTTAAGAGATTTTAATAATTTACCCCGATAGATAATACACCTGTATAGCATAGTTGCACACTCACGCTGAATTTCAGGAAGAGTCCCTGAATAGTGGGTGATCTCCCAGACTCCCTAAAGTGCTGGTCATTCTCCCTAATGCGGATGCAATTTCAGAAGTCGTTGTATAATGAATGTATTCAGAAATTGTGCCCTTTTTCTCTGCAGGGAGAACTATAAAGGTGGTCATTTTCATGGATGCCAAGATGTAATCAAAGGCTGATAGTTATCTAAGACAACATGACTTCAATAATGGAGACAAAAACACTTAGGTCTCTTGTTAATCAGCTGCAGTGTCACCTACTTTTAGCATTTACATAAAGAGAAAGAAGTCAGCGGATCTCCTATTCACAGTCTTCATAATAATACTGAGTGTATTTATTCACGGACTATATATAAATCAATGAATACTGACGCTGCTATTTTTATTGAGATATAGTTTTTTTTCTGGCATCACTAGTCACACCCATGGGTGGAGCCATTTTTAAAGGACACACCCCTTTGATGGTATAGGACACACCCCTTTGATGGTACAGGACAAACCCCTTTGGTGCAGCACCTTGACTGTGCTATCAAAATTTTCCTGATATTAATGAGCAAAAGCTGCCAAATATGCTGTATAGGACAGGGGCCTCCTAAATTATGTCTCACTGTCCCCAGTAGAGTCACAGATACATACAGCAGGTTGCTTGATAGCAAAGAACCAATGACTTATCTAGAGGGAAGAAAACAAGTAACGCCGATAAATATAATCTAAACGTTGATCGCTGTCTGTAATTCCCTATTCAATAATGAATGAGTCTATATATATTCTAACCAGCAACCGAGTATGATAATTTAATAAAACTGCTGTGCAATATTTATTAGCCTCCATGTCGTGCCACTGTATTGTTTTATACCTGTAATTACAATATGAAATAATTTAGGCATATCATTATGTGACTAGCAGGTAATGAGATCAGAGGAGAGAAGAGATATGGGATTCCACTGTGTAAATGTCACATATCACATTAAGCAGAGCACACACTCTTCTTTAATACATCCATTTATCAGCTCACAAGACTAAACACAAGCAGGAGCTACATTACATCCACAGGACTGTCCCTCGTCTCCCTGTCACTTTGCTATCATCAAATCCCACAGAAAACACAAGATTTGGTTTTTGTACAAATAATATAAAATGCTAACAGAAATCCCAACACAAACTTCTGAATATAAGAAATACAGCGGTTTCATTGCAACATATGGAAATCCTTCAGTCTTGCTCTCTAACGGAATAACACAAAGTATAGAGAATAAATCGGACAAGCAGAAGTAGTTAGCAGTAGTATTTTTAATCAGCTAATAGCAAAGCTCTCAACTGCCCAGTAACAAGTCACAAAGGAGGCAGATCTTCCCCCCAAAATGGAAAATTTGAAGGGGCGTCTGGATGGAAGAGGCAGGACATATTTGGTTAAGTTTGGATTTAGAGGCAGTACCTTCATAAAACCATTTATCTTTACAAAATGAAATCCACCTGCTCCTTCCATTAAACAACTCTCAGTCTGTGACTTCCTGTATCAGTGTGATAGGAGTGTGATATCACTACCCTGTACTGCTGAAAACAAGACTCCATTCATTATATAAAAGTCAGCCTGTGACTTCCTGTATCAGTGTGACAGGAGTGTGACATCACTACTCTGTACTGCTGGAGACCCTGCTCCTTCCACTATATAACTCAGTCTGTGACTCCCTGTATCAGTGTGACAGGAGTGTGACATCAGTACTCTGTAGTGCTTGAAGACTCTGCTTCTTCCATTATACAACTCTCAGGGCCCGATTCAATTGCCGGCGAAGTTTTAAAAAAGTTTGCGTTGGTAAAAATACGACGCCTTCGCCCTCCTTCCATTATACAACTCTCAGTCTGTGACTTCCTGTATCAGTGTGACAGGAGTGTGACATCACTGCTAGTCACTACTACTAGTGTTGCTGGAGACTTTGCATGCAATTCTCATGCTGTGGCTTGTTTCCCCTCCCATAATAGTACAGACACATACACCAGTAATCTCACTAATATAATCAGAAGAGTACAAATCACAGCTACCCACATACTCTGTATTATTGTCAACATTCTGAGTATCTGGTTAGTTACAGATCTTTTACAGCACTGCTAACATAAGAAATTACTATACAAAAGGGACAGAAACAAGTCTGAAGAGCTGTGCCTTCAGTCTAATGCCTTAAATACTGAGCGTTCATTTGTAATTACAAAAAGTGATAAAACAAGTAAGGTATTTATAAGGACAGGCTTTGATTACTCAATGGAGATGGCTCTCTCCTGACAGCTCTGCCAATTACAGTGAATGATTGTTCAAACAAGCAGATCATATAAGCATCAAGCGACAAATGTCAGGCTGGGTTGCCCTCCGATGCAGGCTATTGAAAAAGCCGCTCAAAGGGGTAGATCAGAGGAACTTTCATCTGCCTATAACATAGCAGTGAGATGTCTTCGCAGGGTTGGCCAGATATCTTAGTCAAGTGGCAGATTTATAACGCGACATCAAGGAAGTGGAAACAATTTGGCAGCTTTATAAACAATTCACATTCTGCTACTGATTCTTCTGCTACTTGGGAGGTCAGGACCCTCAAAATAAAGATACTGAGATATAATGTTTACAAACATGAATTATAATGAGCATTGCAATTTTTTTTTTTTCATCAAACCTAAATAATTCACATTAATCGGCCGCTCGCCACGGTCTGCACTGACTGTTGCAGTCTCCGGTCCGGTGGCCCGCTTTGCGAAATAGAGACAGCCGAAAGTCATTTTTCGTCTGTCTCTATTTGGAATAGCGGCTATTTTAGAATTTTTTTTTATGAATGGGTGACTGTGCCGATCGCCATACTCGCCCATTCATTTTTGCAGACCCGCCGGATGACAGCTAAGGAGAGGTGAGTAACTTCTCCAGAGCATTTTAGTATTAGGGGGGGTTAGGGTTAGGCGCTTAGGAAAGGAGAGTTAGGGTTAAGACCATAGAAGGGGAGGGTGAGGGTCAGGCTGCGGGGAAGGGAGGGTTAGGGAAATGGAAGGGGAGGGTTAGGGTTAGAAATCCTGGAGTCGCAAAGATTCATCCACCAAAAGGTAAATGGTTTTACCAACCCTACCTTTAGTAACCTCCCATTCATCAAAGCCTAAACCTTACATTACCCTTCCTCAGCCCTAACCCTACATGCCCCGCAGCCTAACACTAACCCAACACTAATCTTCCACCCTAAGCCCTAATACTATAAACACGAGAGAGTCCCGGAGGAGAGAGATAGAGGCCGGGGTGGGAGGGGCTTGAGGTCCCATCCAATCCCACAGCCTCAAGTCCCCTGCGGGAGATTTGCTGGCTCTCCTGGGATACCGGGAGCACTGGACGAATTTTGAGAGTCTCCCAGATATTCCAGAAGATTCGTCAACCCTGTCTAATACTCACCTATTACCCAACGCAACCGCCACAGCCTATAGCTATTGGGACCGGGGAGGTTCCTGTTCCCAACAGCAATTTTCTATTTCTAGATGGTTTAGAGGAATGATACAGACGCCATTCAGCTGATAGCTGTATCATGCTTGAAATAGGTCCCGCTTTACCGGCAACTGCATCCCTTAAGGGAGGATGGCGCAAAAGTTTGAAGGTAGTGTACGCCCTTGCTTGCAAGTCTACCTATTACTGGCAGACATTTTTAAAAGATAACAACTATTAGGCCTAGTCACCTATTTTGCACCTCCCTACTGGCCCATCCCCCTTCCTACCAGTATTTTACTCTACTGGCCAGATATATTAAGCTTGCGGGTTTGGAAAAGTGGAGGTGTTGCCCATAGCAACCAATCAGATTCTAGCTCTCACTTGACTTTTACATACTAGAGAATGTCAGCTAGAATCTGATTGGTTGCTATGGGCAACACCTCCACTTTTCCAAATCCGCAAGCTTAGTAAATCTGGCCAGTAGAGTAAAATACTGGTAGGAAGGGGGATGGGCCAGTAGGTTGGGGCAAAATAGACGACTAGGCCTGGCTCACATTTTAACCTTGTACTGGAAGAGTTCAGTGAGTTTCTGTGTTTTATCATAGGGCATTGTGAAAAAAATAAAATATATGGGAAGTCATAAGGAGAACAGCAGGAACGTCTCAAGCTGTCCAGTTACAGCAGATATGAGGGACACTGATATAAATACCCTGTGTTACAGTAATGTAAATCCCAGCACTGTGACAACGTACAAATACCAGACCAGGACTGTGTTATGTTCAATACATCCGTATGTGATAGTGTTCAGGAATGTCAAACTATTCAACATCACTGCTGGATTATAGCGATCCTACAGGATTATTCTGACTTGGGACTTGTACTAACAAACTTTATATGTAGTTATGACCATAGTAGGGGACCGTGCTGGAACCTTTTTCTTTTATCCAAACCACGTAACTGCTTATATAGGGGTAGATCCAGAACTAAGTACGCTAGCCACGGACGTAAAAAACGCTGTTTTGTATGTACTGCGCATTCGCACGGCAGATGTTACGCCACGTAACTCTGCATGTACGTACCAGCCTAGTATCAACAGCGTAACTACATACGAAGGGCTGTGCCTACCATACGACACCCGTAATTATTCTTCGGAGGCGGGGTGAGGCATTTAAATCGTACAGTACGGGCGTGCTTAGGCAGGTATGTACGTGTAGCCTTTACGTCAGTTCTTACACTGTTAAAAGTTAAGTTAGGGTTTGGGAAGCATAAAACGGCAAAAGTACGTACAAGCGAGGGAGGGGAGGGTCTATAAAATACGCTACGTGATAAAACGTAATGGAAATGAAGGTCTGGATCTGGCCCATAGAGAGGTGTCAGTTGTAAGTACACAATGGTTTGAGGTTTTTAGCATATTTTGATGTTTTTTTTTTTACATGCGCTGAAATTAAGCCGATGCGAAGTTCAACGCAAACAAGCCACTTATCTCCTAAGGGGAGAGGGACCTTTACTCTTTCTTGAGCTCTCTCTCTCTCTGTCAAGACACCCCTTGTGTGGCTATTCCCTCCATTTTCTGTCCCCACGTGTCTCACACATACCAACTCCCATACTCCTAAACTTTGGAGGATATGAAGGTCAAGGGCGAGGATATGAACTACAAGGAATGCTGCTGCTACAGGGCCGAGAGAAGAGGAAGAAGAGCCCATGGTAGCTCTGCATTGTAAGCAAGCTGTCAGAGGATGACAGCATAAATCAGCGCTCGGCCCCCCATGTGTGTGTGTATGTATGTATAGCGCTTGGCACTCATACATGAGGAGGGAGGGCTGTTTTAATCTGTTAACTTCTATCAGGCAGTAGTTCCGCCCCCCAATCCCGCCCAGCTCTGCCCCCAATCCTATCAGGCTCCACCTAGTCCCACCCATCCGTACTCAGGCCCCGCCTCCTTGCTACGTGGCCCAAGTCTGTCACTTTCTGCCCCTAAATAAGGCATATGGCCCCTTCAGAGAATACAACTGCAATTATAAATGTTTTGCATTTGCCTGTTTACACACAAGTCAAAGTCAAGGCCAGTGGAAGCAGCCATTTTGTGGCCTTATCTACTATGCAAAATGGGATATATTCATAAGGTTCCAATTTTACTCTTTCCTTATGGCGACTTTTCCATGAAATTAGCAGACCCTCCAACATGACCCATTCCATTAGGTACACAATACTCCACTCCTGAGATTCCAACTGTCACTCATCTGGTTTTAATGAATTAACTGACATTTAAAAAACTTTTTTATTTTCAACTGTGATGGTTACCATAGTGACAGAGTTGGAAGCTCAGGAGTAGAGTATTTTGTACCTAACGAAATGGGTCATGTTGGAAGGTCTGTATTATACCCCGTTCAGATTACCATGAAAAAGCCGGGGTTTTCATGAAATTGCCGGCTTTCCTGAAAACCCCGGCTTTTTCTGGCAATGTGAACGGTGAAGCCGGGTCTCTTTAGCCGGGTCTCAGACCCGGCTAAAAAGAAGGGTTTTTGCCGGCTTTTTTAAAAGCCGGCTTCCCCCGTTCACACTGCGGTGAAAAGCCGGCTATTTAAATAGCAGCCGGCTTGTAAAAAAAAATAAAAAAGCAAGAAAAAAAAAAAGCCGGTGTTTTCAGCGCAGTCTGAACACACCAGGCTAAAATTTTCAAAATTTTGCCCACTGCCTAAAAA
>WWET01000560.1:84259-94738 GCA_011038615.1 Limnodynastes dumerilii | reverse complement strand
GAGGGGGGGCATACCAGTTCTAATTGTGTCTCCTGCCCGCCATGACGGGGCTAGTAGCTGCCAAAAATAGCGCTGCCTTGATACAATGTATTCACAGCTGTTACAAAATACAAATCTCAGGCTCCTCACCACACACTACATACAGACAACTGTATGTGAACCTGGAATTCAGGCCACTATAAGCGGAATAGTGAATTTAAAGCGTTTTAGATACATAACATATAAAAACAAATCAGAAATGGAATGAAAAGCCCATTTTATTTAATTTTTTATATACTAATTTGAAATAAAGCCAAACCTATCCATCCGTTCATGGAGGGTTAAACCTATTGGGGGGGATATCTATTAAAAACAAATGCACTAGTAACAGTATATATACTGTATGATGGATGTGGGTTGTGGGCAAAAATTAATGTGTGGATATGCCGATCGACATACTCACCCATTCATAAAAAAGAAAAAAAAATCTAAAATGGCTGCCATTCGAAATAAAGACAGCCGAAAAGGAACTTTTATGAATTATTCAGAATTAACGCATTTCAATGGCCGGTTATCATACAGCATGTACTGGGAAAGGTATGTAAATCCTATAGTAAGTGTTTGGCTAAGCCCTTATGTAAGATAGTCCATTACGAATGAGTCACTTGCGCACAGAGGATTGTGCATGAAGTTAAGGAAGGGTTCAGGGCACAGAAGCTCTGTATGTGCGACAGAAGCGCACTACCCTGGCACGTATGGAAGCTAGGATCACAATTGGCATATGTAGACTTGCAAGCGCTGTGCGTACTAGCTATGCATCCTATATAAATAAACCACTATATCATAACATCTGATACCAGTACACACTTCTACACACTTTTCTTCTCATCTAATCATCACCTTGTCTCCTCTTCCCTTTATCTCACTTCCATCTCTAAGAGCCAGATTTACTAAGCTGCGGGTTTGGAAAAGTGGAGATGTTGCCCATAGCAATTACATACTAGAGAATGTCAGCTAGAATCTGATTGGTTGCTATGGGCAACATCTCCACTTTTCCAAACCTGCAACTTAGTAAATCTGGCCCTAAGACTTCTCTTGCGCTGCCTACCTTCCACTGGAACGTTCTGCCTCACCCCCATCTGCAGAGCTTAACCAGGCTCTTTAAACTCCACTTCTACCTGCCCTCATAGCTCCTTTTTTATCTTGTGTCACTTTGTTATACTTCTATTTTTCTTTGAACTTTTTATGCATTTATATATTTATTAAACAGAGATCAGGCAATCTACCTAAAATGAAATCAAGTTGAAGACGTTTGTAAAACCTGTTTAGGGAAAACTATACAATGTATTCTTCTTTAATGTGACAATGATTTACTAACATTGGGCTGGATCCAGAGCTTGTTAAGTGCATGAACTTAGTTACTCCTGGGCTAAACCATGGTGATTGCAGGGGAAGTCATATTCATCTGTTGCAAACTGTATTAGAGTTGAGAGGAGATTCTTCCCAGCTCAAGTCTAAATAACAGTGTGATAGTAAAGCTGGTCAGTATCTGTGTGCAGTAAGCAATTCAGAGATATATCCCTGCATGCAAAGAATACAATTAACTTTGCTCCCCCTGCAATCAACATGGTTTAGCCCTTGAGTAACTAAGTTCATGCACTTAACAAGGTCTGGATCCAGCCCATTATCTATAGGACATAATGAATGCTAATAAATGACTTCATAAATGGTCTAAAAAAAAATACTGACCATGGGTATAATATTCATTGGGATTTTTTAAATATAAATTCATGGCTTCTATTCTGAGTCCCATTAATAGTATTATTTTACTGTAATAGAGATTTTTGTTTGTGGCTCAGGGCACGTAACGTTGTCAGATGTGGTAATATAATATTTTACAAAAAAAAGCAATATAACAGAAGAAGTGATAGCATTTGGCCTTTTGTGTACAGTATGTATCAGAAATCTCCTTGTTCTCCACGTCCGGAGGAACATAATTTATTTCAAACAAGTTTGTCTTGTCCCACATGAAGTCACACAACTGCTTGCTGGTCACAGCACAACTTTTGCTATTAATACAAACTACAGGCCTAATCCAAGCATATGTAGTGAATGGAATGAAGCTAATGCAACAGGACATCTAGTATCTGGGCATTGGCGAGATTATTACAAGGGCGTCTGAACTGCACAAGCGACAAGGCAGAAGCTGATTAGTTGTTAATATATAGTGCTGAGCGCTGTTTTTTAGCAACCTGAGTTTAAAGCTGCCACCACTACATTACAGAGCCACAGACACCTGCTAGGGTATATCATCAGCGCATCACGGCTCTGTATACGATGCTTCTGGGTAATAGTAACAGTCTAGGTTGGACAGAGTCACTATTTATAAAACCGATAATGGTTCTGGCTAACCCCTGCCAATAACACTCCCCGGCAGCATCATACGCAGACATAGCCTCCCACATGACCCATTCCATTAGGTACAAAATATTCTGCTCCTCGGTTTCCAACTGTCAGTTACTATGGTAACCACCTTTGTTTAAGAGGCAAGTAGTTTTTCAAATATCAGTTCATTCATTCAAACCAGGTGAGTGACAGAAGCTCAGGAGCGGATTAAATTGTAACTAACAGAATGGGTCATGTTGGAGGGTCTGCACAGAGCACAGCGAAATGCTCATGATATACGGGAGTAGGCGGTCACGGCTCTGTAACTGACAGGGGGCCTGTTTCATGGGCACTAGTTCAAACATCCTAGGGGCACACTGCCTGTAGGTATACGAAAGTTCATATACAAGCAATATACAGCAAATTCACAAGTTATTAGAGGGGAGCCCATGGCAGCCGCTCTCCCTGCACTGTAAGCATGCTGTCAGAGTGACAGCTTAAAACAGTGCTTGGCATGTGGTAGGCCCGTCTTTCATGCAGACAGGCCTACCGCATGGCTCCACCCAGTCCCAGACAAAGAGACTTAGGCCCGCCCCCCTGCCAACCCCTTTTAAGCATTCTGTTGTATGTTGTCTCCTTGTGCTATAGAAGATGATGTACCTAAAATGGTCCATGGCCTTTGTAACAAATCATACCGAGAAAGGCTAGAGGAACTAAACATGTATAGCTTGGAGCAGAGAAGGGAGAGGGTGGATATGATAGCCGCTTTCCCATACATCAAGGGTTGCGACCAGCTAGACGAGGGGGCGGAAATGTGCGGAAAAATTACTTCACTGAAAGGGTGATAGATAAATGGAATCCCATCCCATCTGAGGTGGTTGAGGCCAATACAGTAGAACAATTTAAACATGCTTGGGATAAATATAAGGGTATCTTAAATTGTAAACCAAATTGAGGGTAAATAGGGTCTAGGGTCAGTATAGTTTTCAATAAACAAATGGGCAGACTAGACGGGCCATGTGGCTCTTATCTGCCTTCACTTTCTATGTTTCTATGTTACCTTCAAACGCTGGATGGCCTTTCTAAAAAAAAAAAAAAACATGGCCACAATTTGGACTCAGTACCTGTATTTAAGGAATCCAGCTATCATTTTGAGAATAGCAGCCATTTTAAAAACACAAGATCAACACAATCCCACTCCTGCTTTATCATCACAGCCCTAAACACACAAACAACCCTCTAGAAATGACTACATTCAAAGCTAAAAAGTTAATTAAAGGGGAGCAGATCATTTCAATATCAACAGTGATAATTATCCGAGCCAGCTAAATGATATCATTCAGCAAACACATGGTTCGGATTTTTGATAGCGCTCATTTACGAATGCAGACAAAAATTGAGATTTGATTTTAATTAGCATCAGGCTTTTAGCTAACAGAGGATGTGGTCAGGTTGGTTATAACTGCTAATTCATTATCTATTGCTAACATCAAAGCGACCATTCCCACCACCTAGGACATAGCAGGATCCACAAAGCCTTTTAGTGATGTGTGCTTGGTGACAATGCGGAATGGAAAATATCTCAGTCATTTGTGTTATTGGGAAACAATTCGTTTGGTAAAATGGCATTCTTTGGACGGCTGTTAATGCTCTTGGACCGGATTCAGAGATGCTTTTTTACCAAAGTACGCAATTACACACACGCACGTTGCGAGCCAACACCCACCAACACCCCCGACTCCCGGCCGTGCCGTCGTAGAATTACACCTCCATAGACCACTCTGTTCATTATGAGTTCACGTCCGTATTTCCACCCCGCCCATCCGTACGTATGTCACCAAGTGCGATTCACATGTACGTCCGTTGGTCACTTACGTGCGTATAGTCTACGTAATTTACGTAAATAAAGTTACTACGCATGCGCAGTTAAAATGTACCTAAAAAATGCGCACGCAACTCTACGTGAAAACGGATCTGTGAATACGGTCCCTTGTGCACAGTCTCATGGATTACTATGGAAACCACAGTCACATGAGGAGTGGGACTCTCAATGTGGAACATGCCTCGTCAATGCGAAGTCCTCAGACCACACTCATCAGACTTACGGCCTGTGTAGACTATGAACACTGGTCATGGAGAGTCTCAGTGATGTCAATGGATCCATCTCCTCTATCACACTATTCCTTTTATTATGTTTTCCATAATGAACACAGTAAAATGCATAATACAGGCTGATAGAAAGACTGAGCTGATACAGCCTGATCCAGACCTCCATGCATTCTCCGTACGGGTTGGCTTTTCTGAAAGGGCCGTTCTATACCAGCCAATTTCGAATTGGCTCTGGATTTAATCGCTTTTGTCCCGCCGAGGACAAGCAATCAAAGATCCCAAAGACAAATGTGCAGTGGAAAGAGGTGAGTGTTTATCCTACCCCAACCCTATTTCTCACCCTAACCCTTCCCTTCCATTACCCTAACCCTCCCTTTCCCGTAGCCTGACCCTAAGAGTACCCTGCCCACAGCCTAACCTTTAGATTCCCCTCCCCACAGCCTAACCCTTAGACTCCCCTCCCCGCAGCCTAACCCTAAGATTCAACTCCCCGCAGCCTGAACCTAACACTTTCCACCCCGCAGCCTGCCCCTAAGACTCCTCCCCATATTGAGCCTGACCCTAAGACTCCCCTCCCCATATTGAGCCTGACCCTAAGACTCCCCTCCCCATATTGAGCCTGACCCTAAGACTCCCCTCCCCATATTGAGCCTGACCCTAAGACTCCCCTCCCCATAGCCTGACCCTGACTCCCCTCCCTGCAGCTTGACCCTAAGACTCCCCTCTCCCCAGCCTGACCCTAAAACTTGCCATAGACTCCCCTATATTAAACAGCAGTCTGGTCTGGTGGGTCTGCGGCGGTGTAACAGGCCGGGCGGCAGTTTCTGAATGAATGCATGCGTAGGTACGCCAATGCCACGCTTACACGTTCATTAATAAAATCTTATAATTAGCGCTGTTTTCGAAATAGAGAGACGAAAATGAGATTTTGGTCATCTCTCTCAGATACAGCACTTTCTATACGGAGACCGCATCCCGCTCTGTACGCACGGAGGTCTGAAAGTCAGCATGTGAGAGGGAAGCAAACTCCAGTCACTCCCCTCTCATACATTAGTGTCCAGAACCCTACCTTAAGTCTCTCTACAGATCTGCGTTTGTCGAAACACAGATCCATTCAGAAGTGCCTACCGTTGCCATCCTACCGCTTATCTGCAAGCCTATCCCCACCTCCTTGCTGTAATCAGGCATGTGGATGGTAAGGAACACCCCATTGGACAGATCTCCTAGCGTACAGAACCGAGTTCCATACATTACAAGATCCATTACTTAATGCGCAGTCCACGCCAGCGTCAGGTGGAGTTCTGAATCAGACGCATAGCTACTAGTAATTTAAGTGAACACAAAGATTTTTTTATGAATTTGGTTTTTTTTATCAAAACATTTTATTTTTTACTCATGGATTTAATTTTCCCCAATTATCCTTTTTTCCTCACACACTCATACCATTCTCGTTCCAAATACACAGCACAGCAACGAGGCTCCTTTTAAATTACATGGAAGGATTTGGCTCCAGGACATTCTTCTAAATAGTTTCATTTTTGTTTCTTAGGAAACTCTTCCGAAAATTATACTTAATTCTCGCATGTTTACCTAAAGACACTAAGAAAATTAAAATGAAAGCCAGCTGGTGTGTTACTTAAAGGGGCAAATACAGCCAAATACTTCATTTTCCAAAGTTAGATTACCAACAAACAGCAGAACCCCAGCATGGAGAGAGTTCTAAGCAGCGGCTTCGATTGGTCAAAAAAAACTAAATAAAACATAGCATTTGGGTTTTCTAAAGCTATTTATGTAAATGACATCCAGAAGCCTGCCCCGTCTACAGTATCAATGCTAGGATCAATAGTTATGCTAAGGATGGGGTGTGGTTTGATGACATCATTAACGTCTTTACATCCCACCCTTCCTCAATGGCTCACAGTACTGACAGGCAGGGGGGCGGGACTTGCATAAATTACTGCCTCAAGCCCATTGCGAGAGATCTGCCGGGTCTCCTGGGATACCAGGACAACTGCCCAAAATTTGGGAGTCTCCCAGATATTCCAGGAGAGTCGGCAACCATGGTTATTTAATAAATTCATTTATGAATAGTGATCAGGTCCAACATCAATGTATTCATCATTAAGTGTTTACTATAGCCTCAATGCTCATTTTAATAATTAAATTCATTATACGCATATTAGAGAGCCACGTATGTACATCAAATACAAGGGGTACAAACATTAAAATAAGGCAATATTAATAATGTCAATATATTACTTAGCCTCGTTATAAAAAAGCATGACAGTACATAGAACATGACGATGCATACTGTACAATGCGACAATACATAGAAAGATCAGTCAACAGAGAGGACTTTGTTCTGACAAAACTGACGTATTACAAGATATTGCTATGAATACCAATTAGCCACTAATCAGAACTCAGAAGAAAAAGTGGATTGGATCCTAAGGTTTGATACTTTGAACCGTATTCACACTTAAGTAAGTGCAGAATCTCTGGGCTGTATCCAGACTTAAGTAAGTGCTTAAAATGAGCTACTCCTGGAATAAACCATGTTGATTGCAGGGGGAGTCAAGGTAATTGTATTGTTTGCATGCAGGGATATATCTTTGAATTGCTTACTGCACACAGATACTGACCAGCGTTACTATCACACTGTTAGGAAACATCACCTCTCAACTCTACTGTTTGCAACAGATGAAATATGACTCCCCTGCAATCAACATGGTTTACCCCAGGAGTAATTAAGTTCAAGCACTTACTTAAGTCTGGATCCAGCCCTCTGTGCGTATTTTTATGATCAGTTAAAATGCACATGTCCAGAACCCAAATACATGCACAGAAATCATGCCCGACTGATTCACATTCACGGATGTCTGACTTAGGACTGATGACTGACATCAGCACATGAGTCCCGCATGTGTGGCTAGAGGGACAGAACTCTTAAGCCAAATGAGATGCACCCGGGCTACTAATGTACAGTATGGGCGTGCCAACAGAGTTAGGATCATTCGAAGCACTTACTTAAGTCTGGATCCAGCCCTATGTGCATATTTTTATCATCAGTTAAAATGCACAGAATGCACAGAAATCATGGCCGACTGATTAACATACACGGATGTCTGACTTAGGACTGATGCACACATCGGCGCATGTGTGGCTAGAGGGACAGAACTCTTAAGCCAAATGAGATGCACCCGGGCTACTAATGTACAGTATGGGCGTGCCAACAGAGTTAGGACTGATTCACAGGTAGGAGTGACTTGCACAAACTAACATACGCACATGAAAAGTTAAGGTCGCCCTGGACCACTCGTGAGTTGATGAACCGTATTGTCTGCTGTGAGGACATGCATCTTCTATTACTTAATTCAGGTCACATCTGCTGCGTGTTTATAATTAATAAATGTGGTTTGTTTTTTTTATGAAAAAAATAAAAGCTCTTTTTTTAAATTTCTATGCTGATTTTACACTTTGTGCAAGACTTTAACCCTTTAAAGGTGCCAATTATTATTTTTTAATCAGGATTTTTTCCTTTAAATTGTGTGACCAGACAACATTAGATGACACGAGGGAAATTTCTCTGCAAAACCAAGCAGTGTATTTACCAGAGGAAGGCAACCAGACATTTGTGGCTAGCTAGCAGCTGGCCTGTGCAATAATTACATATGACACAAATCACAACCTTACTGTACATCCCCCTCTCTGCATCGGAGGCAGACACTCTGATGAAGACTACACAACAACTGTAAAAGTTCACTATCAGACATTCAGGACTTTACATTTTCATTGTTGTCATCAGGAAACAAACATGATAAAAATAGATTTTTATTCTCTCTTACGCAGGTCAAGCACTTATGGTTAAGAAATCACACGCGACACACAATCAGGGCCAAACTTAAAGGCCAGTGTGCACCTAGTATGTGAGGTCTGGTGCATTTTAGCCTATTTTAATGATAAAAATATCACGGACTGACTGGTTGGGGTATCCGGTCAGGGTTCCCGGGGACACGATAGTGGGCTGGATCCAGACTTAGGTGCTTGAAATGAGTTACTCCTGGGCTAAGCCATGTTGATTGCAGGGGAGTCATATTTCATCTGTTGCAAACAGTATTAGAGTTGAGAGGTGATGTTTCCTAGCCCAAGTCTAAATAACAGTGTGATAGTAAAGCTGGTCAGTATCTGTGTGCAGTAAGCAATTCAAAGATATATCCCTGCATGCAAAGAATACAATTAAGTTGACTTCCCCTGCAATCAACATGGTTTAGCCCAGGAGTAACTAATTTCAAGCACTTACTAAGGTCTGGATCCAGCCCATTGTCTCAGCAGTAAGGTGGAAGCAGGTGGGTGTTATGCAAGTCCTGCTCATGAGCTATGCAATGCAGTGATGGGAAGAAAAGGACTAGAGTAGACTTGACCTGCACTGAACCAAATCCAAGATGGCGGCACTGAAGCCGAGACACTACCAAAGAGACACAGGACGCTGAGCAGGAGGCTGCCACTATGTAGAGTGGCACCTCCGTGAAGACACAGTGCATACCCTTCAACATGACCAATTCCATTAGGTACAAAATGCTCTGCTCTTGAGCTTCCAACTGTCAGTTACTATGGTAACCACCTTTGTTGAAGAGGAAAATAGTTTTTTAAACATCAGTTGATTCATTTAAATCAGGTGAGCGACAGTTGGAAGCTCAGGAGCGGATTAAATTGTACCTAATGGAATGGGTTATGTTGGAGGGTCTGCACAGTGCAGGCACGGCTAGAGAGACAGATCACAGAGACTCCATGTTGGAAGCTCTGATCCAGGTGGTATTGGTTTTGGGGTCTGCCAGAGAACATCTGTGTCCAAGGCTTGGAAGGTTACGGCCCATTACCAAGTGTTCCCTTTGTAAACCCCTCTCCCCCAGCAGCTAGAGCCCCCAAGCACATGACTCAAATGTCTAATGAGATTCTGCCACTGGACGCCATTGTTTTATGAACCAGAGTGTAGAACAAGCGCCCCGCGAGTGGCTTTGTGAGGGTAGTTTGGCTATTTGCGCCCAGGATGTCAGCACTGTGCATAGCGTTTCACAGCAAAAACTTGAAATAAAATTCTAGTGTAAACGGGTATTCCTGACTAGAAAAGTCTAGATACGAAAAATCCACAATAGATATGTATTGCGGAATAAGTAATGGAAAACATTTCTATCATCCTGCTATGTAAATAGGAAGGAAACACTGCCCCAGCGCACCGCTAACTGCCAGTGTGCTTGTAAAATACTCCTGAAATTCGGGCATTGCTGCAGGTACAATGGAAGTGCCGGCAAATGCCCCAGATCTGGGTTTAGGCTGTGATTTAATGCAAATCGCTGCCTCCGGTCCTAAGTTGTTTTTTTTAAGGATGGGCAGAGCTGGATGACCCATCCATAGTAACACTATGGAGTCAGCTTAGATTAGGCAGGGGAGGGGCTTTAGGAAGTGATTTGCCTAAATCACATGCACAAGTCCCGCCCCCATGCTGCTGCAAGTTAGTAACTATGGGCCAGATTAAGACTTACGTTTCAAGACGTAACGTATTTACTATGCACTTTCCTCGCTCGTACGTACTTTTACCGTTTTACACTTGCCAAACCCTACCTTTAACTTTTCAAAGCGTAACTACTGACGTACATAAAGGCTTCACGTACGTTAAGTGCCTAAGCACGGCCATAACGTATGATTTAAATACCTCACCCCGCCTCCAAAGTGTAATTACGGGTGTCGTATGGAGGTCACGCCCCCTCGTTTGTAGTTACGCTGTTGATACAATGCTGGTACGTACAGCACAGTACATACAAAATAGCGTTTTTATGCCACCGGCTAGCGTAAATAGGCTAATGTACTTAGGTCTGAATCTACCCCTATGGGTATAACACACACACATATGTATTATGAGAGAGGGAGAGGGAGAGGGAGAGGGAGAGAGAGAGAGAAAGAGAGAGAGAGAGAGAGAGAGAGAGAGAGAGAGAGAGAGAGAGAGAGAGA
>WWET01000560.1:26043-38665 GCA_011038615.1 Limnodynastes dumerilii | reverse complement strand
AAAGGCAAGGCTTCTCTGTTTGGTGGTCCTAACTCTAAAACTATCAGAGTCCCAACTTTGGGTCATGTATCATGTATTTTTAAATTGAGAGCGCACCCCCGGAGGAGGTCCCCAAGTCTCCAAAACAGCCACTGCTATCCCAGACACGCTTTAAAACAAACATCCAGGTGCGCCGACGGGAGCGGACGTGTTTTTCTGGGCTCCCCAGCTATCCTCCTAACAACCCCTTTTAGGAGGCGGAAAACTGCCCCTTGAGGGGTGAAAACTAACTAGGGTCTCTCCTCTCACCCTACCACAGCCCGAACCGGGACTCCCGCTCTCTACATCTGCGGCAGTCCGGAGCTCCCTAGGGAGAGCAGATGCGCTCAGGCCCTGCTGGGCCTCCTGGCCTCCTCCCCCCATTCCTCTGTCCAACCCCTGACGGAGCTCCCTGGATAGGGATCCCATGAGGGGCTTCCTGCCAGCTGCCTGCTGCTCCTTGGCTGGGTCCCCGTCGGTCAAAGAGGCTGCCGCTCAACTGCGGACCAGAGAACCGCCGCCATCTTCCCTTCCATGTGACTGGCGGTCACCGCGGGCACCGTTTCCCCGCTGTACTACACGAGCAAGAAAGAAGACTGAAGTTAGACTGCCCCTGATTTGAAATCCCTGGGGGCAGGTGAGGTTGCTGATTCACCGGGGAGCAACGTGGGGGTGAACCTACAGATTGCCTTGCGGCTCCTGCACTTGTGGTGGGGTGCCCTGCATCTTCTGGGACGTGGAAGAAGTGCTCCCCTCTGCTATCAGGTGGGATAGGGGTCATTCCAGTCAAGGGACCTGCATCCCTTACCCCCACACTGGTCTCCCTCTTTGCCTTTAAGACCATACACAGTCTACAGGGGGGTAACAACAATAGAGACCAGCCGCTATATAGCTGCAACCAGGACACAAGCTAAGACCCATAATAGGCTACCTACAAAAGAAACCCTCAGCTCAGGGTTAGGCACTGCTGCCCTTCAGCACTAACCTTACCTAGGAAAAGGTTTTTTGCCTAATAGTTCTATACGCTGCATGACTTCAAGGGACTTCTAAAAAGGATCTTCAGGGGACTTCTAAAAAGGATTTGTGCTGTTATTCCATTTCTGTGCACTAGTAACACTAGACCTCTGCTGCCACCTAGTGCTGGTCTTTTCAAACAACAGTGCACCATACAACCATATAGAAAACACCAAAAAAGGGTCGCTTAGGGCGCAAAACACCTTGAATGAAGTGACGGAGTCTTAAAAACTGCTTGCAGACAAAAAAAATATGTTTTAATTAAGTCATATTAAAATATTAGCATGTCAGAAAGATTTTTTCATATCAGATATGCTTGATAAACAGAATCGCCATGTAAATATACATTCCACAGATGTTACAAAGTAACAGAAAAGTTGCACAGCGTGTTACAAATGAGGGAAGGGAGGGGGAGGCTAACACTAGGCTAATAGTACAGGCAGAAATGCTATCCCTAGCGCATAGAAACTAGCAGCCTCACGACCACTCTTCACCCTTCCGGGCAGTATACTAAGCCCTTCCTCTCTAGTCTAAGGGAAAAGCAAGGTAACAAACAATACTTTACATATAAAAAACAAGGCGCTCTGGATATGTCGAAGCGGGACCTCCGGTGCACTCAGACAGGAACCGCAGCAGCTGACCGACACGTGTTTCGCCTACAGGAGGCTTTTTCAAGGTAAGTGTTTCAGCTGGAAGTGTGGGCTTTTAACGGACAAGAGTCCAATCCAGTGTCAGAGCGCCTCTGACGTAACAAGTCATTAGAAGCGCACCGCACCTAACATAAATAAGCAAAAAATAAACAGACAATTAAAAGACATGCTTATTATAATAATAATAACAGAGCAGGAGACAGATGAAAAATAGAATCAATAAGAGTTTGGACCTAAGCACATGTGAAGAATTATCACAAAAACACAGGCTGACCTAAGCACATGTGAAGAATTATCACAAAAACACAGGCTGGTTAAATGTCATAGTATCCATGGAGACAAACAGACAAATCAAATATTTGATGCATGAGATATTTACATTCATTCTAATATATCCTGATATACGGAAACTCAGAGCTTATTCAAATGCAACTAGAACATTGGCATTTATATGCTATATATAAGTGTCAAAGAAAATACCACGGCAATATCAAGTCCTATTAGTTGGCTCAGGTGATTGCCATCTAGTGGCAACACGGAGTAATGACACCCACCAAAACAAACATAGCAGTAAAGAAATATTTTGGCATTTAAAATTTAAAGGGGAAAATTCCTATTGAACTAGTGCATAGTATTCCATGAGAAATAAATTCATCAAGCTCCTAAATTTGTGAGTAATCATATAGTAGGTATTTAGAGAGAATAACCCATGCATCAAATATAAAAATATATGTAGAGAAAGTTATCATTACAAAAAAGAAGTATAATACATTCTCGTTGAGGCCTTTTGGGGAGACACTATTAAATAAGTATATCCATCTTAGAATCCATGCTTCTTTTTGTAATAAAACTTGATCACAATTACCACCTCGCAAAGATGGGGACATTTTTTCCAAAATAAAAGCACGCAAATTTACAGGATTTGAGTTGTGCACTTGATGGAAATGTTTAGCCACAGGTGTTAATTGCTTGCATTTAATTTTGTCTGTTACACTATTCTTAATGGATCTGACGTGTTCAGCTAACCTCACTTTAAAGGGGCGTATAGTTTTACCGACATAACGTAGCTGGCACGGACATACAAGGCAATAGACGACATTTTTAGTATTGCAATTAGCATAAAAGTTTAATTTATGAATCCGTCTAAAACGGTCCATAACTTCGAGGGTCTTATGCATATAGTGACAGACATTGCATGTGCCACATGCAAATGTACCGTGATATTTCTCAACCGGTTTACTTTTATTTGTGAAGTAGCTGTCAACGAGACAATCTCGCAAATTTCTACCTCTTTTCCAACACATGGGTATGAAATTTTCTTCAAAGATGGAATTGAAGACCTCATCAGATTTAAGCACTAGAAGATGTTTATTCAAAATCTTCTGTAATTTTTGTGCTTGTTCACAATAATTTGTGATAATCTGATTTTATTGGCCTTGGGCATTCTATTCTGCTTAAAAAGAATAGATTCTTTCTTTGTTTTCAACGCATTGTGAAAAGCCTTGATCAATAATTTGCGGGGATAACCCCGATTCAAGAGTCTCAGTTTTAATTCATCTTAATTCCTCTGCGCAAACGGAGATATTCTCCTTTGGGGATATTTTTTATAACATTACGGTGGTGGGTGCTAGAATAATGTAGAATTGTATTTGTGGCAGTTGACTTGCGAAATAAATCAGAACATAAATGGCGTAATTCATCTACATAGAGAGTTACGTCCAAAAAGTAAACTCTTTCCTGACTGCAAGTCATTGTTAACTTGACATTAACGTAATTTGAGTTAAGAGCACTGATAAATGTATCTAAAGTGTCACGGTCTCCCTGCCACAAAATAAAAATATCATCTATGTAGCGGAGCCACACGAGCACATGGGACGTCCACGGCTTCTGTGGCTCCGCAAAAACATAGAAATGCTCCCACCAACCCATAAAAAGATTTGCGAATGACGGGGCACATGCTGTGCCGATCGCTGTGCCGCGTTGCTGGAGAAAAAAATGACCATCAAAGAGAAAACATTTCTTTGTTAGGACAAAATGAAGAAGTTGCAGAAGAAACTCATGATGTGAGTCAGAGGCAGTTGTATACAAGAAATGTTTTACTGCATTAATTCCATCTTGGTGTCCAATGCTAGTAAACAACGCCTCAACATCAAGTGTTACAAGCCATGTATTACTTTCAACCGTAATGTCATGTATCCGAGTTAGCAAGTCGGTAGTATCCCTTATGTACGAGGGTAAGGTGGAGACAAAAGGGCGTAAGAATGTGTCAATATATTGGCTAGCTCGTTCTGTTAAAGAGTTGTTGCCTGATACGATGGGTCGCCCCGGTGGGCAATCTGTTTTTTTATGTATTTTCGGCAATAGATAGAGCGAAGCTACCCTAGGATGTTCCACTGTTAAGAATTTAAATGCCTGTGGTGAAATGATATTTAACGATTTAGCTTAACCAATTATATTATTATAGATGACGAGAAAGTCATTAGTCGGATTAGAAAATAACTTTTTATAACAAGACCACATCGCCCAATTGTCTTCTCGCTTCCTGTAGGTACATACTCTTGGGCCATAGGACCACATTACCGCCCTTGTCGGATGGTTTGACTAAGATATCGTCCCACCCACGTATCTCTTTAAGAGCTGCTTTCTCCTCCTTAGTGATATTACTCGGATAATGAGTGTCTTCCTGGAACATAATATTAAAATCATTAGACACAAGATTTTTAAATACCAAGAGTTCCGGATATTTTTCAAGATCCGGAAAAAATGTGGACTTGGCTCGCAAAGAAGAAATGGATGGAGGTGGGAGTTTCATCTGCTAATTCTTGAAGAACATTTATAGCTTGTAAATCTTCAGAATCAAAATTTAGATTTAAAGCGACATCAGATTGGTCAAAGAGAGTGGTTGGGGTCACAGTCTGGTTTAATTGGGGCTCAGGAATTGAAGTCTCTGATGGTTTTGTAAAACATCTTATGTAAGGCTATTTTCCTCAAAAATAGAAACAGATCTTTTTCAAGAGTAAATCTGTCGACCGTGGAAGTAGGTGAAAAAGATAAGCCTTTTGACAAAACCAAAATATGACTAGGATTTAAAGAATGTGAAGAAAGATTAATTATTTGTAGCGCATTGGTCTTACCATCTAGTGCCTTCGCCGATTCCTTGTGTTTCACCTGAAATAGCGCTGATCGTAGCCTCTTTTTGGCCCTTCCGCCCCTCCTGATCTTGTGACCATATAGCCGTGCTGGAATTCCTGTCTGGGATCTAAAAAAGCGGCACTTGAATTCTGTGAGGCCAACATGTTACTCATTTGGGTTGCATTTGATTCGTCATCAGTTGACTAGATCAGAATTAAGAGGGATAAAGTCATTTGATTTAGATTTGAAATTTTGATTCTCACGCCATGTATAGACTCTATGATGGACAAAGTCTTCTTTGTCCCTAACACATTTTTGACGTTTTGTCTCCATTAAATTTCTATCCAAGGTAGTAATGTCATTCTTAATCTTAGCACAGGTGGCTTGAAAAGCATCCAAGTTTTTATGTTGTTTTAGATTTTCACTCAAAGCTGAAATATTTTGGTTGTTCTTACTCAACAAGATTTCATAATGTTTAATTAAAATTTTCAAAAGGCCCAATGAACAAGTTGTATGTAATGCTTCCCACTCTTTGAGTAAGTCAGGATTAGCTAATTCAAAACCAGGAAAAACTCGTGATCTTAGCCCACGAGGGGTAATCCCATGGCTAACATAATTTTTACAAAGAAATAAATTCCAAGAGTTTTTTGTCTGTTTTACTAATACATTTTTCACCATACAACCATATAGGAATGTGATCCCACTGATTGTTCCAGTTTAAAGTTCACTCTTTTATAGGAGCTGCTGGCCCCTGAGACTTTTGGAAATGCAGCATTGCTAACCGTTAAAGATCACAAAAGCATCACTGGGCTCATACTTACCTTAATGTGTGGCTCCCCTCTCGCAATTCCTACAGTTCGTTAGCTCCACCTTCCAATGGGGAAAAAAGGTGCATCCATACGGAAAACGCAGAAACCAAAATCGCGTCTAACTCAACCAGGCATTAAACACTTTACTACTACTCAGAGCAGACCTGCGTCACCAGCAGGACAATCTACTTCTTCAATTTCTGAGTCAGATATGGCGGACACCTCTACCACCTCTACCAACGACAACAGTGCAGCACCACCAGCTTCCCAGGGAGAGGCCCTTAACGAGATTTTACGCCGCATGTATAAAGACTTTAAGACAAACTACAGGCCCAATTGTGCCCACTACGCATGGAAGTCACCGGAATCTCCACCAGAGTCTCTGGGCTAGAAGAGGCACATATGAAACATGAGTCTCCCTAGGGGTGTGCACCGCATAACTCAAAGAGGTCCAGATGCACCTTGAGGATCTTGACAATCGGGGATGCCGTAACAACCTAAGAGTATGGGGAATCTCAGAGGATGTCCTTTCACAAGGAATCACAGATGCCCTGACCGCCATCTTTAATGATCTTCTGCAGGCAGATCCCAACACCACCATCGAGTTTGACAGAGCACACCGGGCTCTTGACCCCTGACATAATCCTTACAAAGGCTAGACAAAGGGAGTCTTTGGAATTCCAAGACAACAGTATACACATCTTACAAGACCTCTCATGGCGTACCCTACTCCAACGTCGCTTGCTAAAACCCCTAACTGATGAACTGTGCCAACAGCAGATCAAATTCAGATGGGGCTTCCCTCTCAGTCTCCGAGCCTCTTACAATGGCAAGACTGCAACCTTGTAAAGCCCAGGAGACTTAACCCTCTTCTGCGAAACCCTGGACCTCCCTCGGATTTCTTTACCAGACTGGCACAGATCTGCGTATGCCTCATCTTCTTCTTCTACTACACCTCATCGAGAAGAGTGGCAGACAACCCGGCAACGACGGCGAAGGACAAGGTCCACACAAAATGCAATGGACACAGCCGGCACCTGATTAGACTTGATTAACCCTATCTGCTAAGTATTCAGGGTTTTCTTTTTTCTTGAGGAGCATAAAGTCTGCTCCTACTGCTACTGTGTTTTTTATTAAAAAGGGCAGGTTTTTGTTCTCTAAATTCAGTCGTTAGTTTCTGGTCTCCAACTACGGGAGGCTCACAGTAGCTTATCTTTTCTTTTTTCCAGATTAGTTTATTCTAAACGAACTGATAGAGTTAAAAAATGTACATTATGCATATAACCACATGTTATGTTATATTTTCACTTGTTACCCATTGATGCATGCTCTGTTATTACCCCTGTTTCTTCCCATACTTCCACTTGTTGGAAATTGCATGTAGTTCCTATTTTTGTGGACACCCATGACACCCCCAGTACATGTTTTGTTTTTAGACTCCATCTGGTTTATGCCCGGTAAAGCTCAAATGTGTAGCTTCATTAGCTTTATAACAGCCTTGACAGGTGGTTCCTATCCATCCCCCTTGTGTGTCTCCCCCCCTCCTTGGTCACATTCAATTGATAATACAGCTACCCTACGCAGCTTGGCACCCCCCTTAGGCCCCATGCGCACTCACCCCCCCTTAAATCCAAAAGATGTCTCCCACACAAGGTTTGAATATTCCTGAGAAACGCTCTAATTTCTTTCGCACCCTACAACAGGGAAAGGCTGATGTTGCTTTTCTACAGGAAACACATTTTAGAGGCCCCAATGCACCTGTTCTAAAAAATCGACACTATCCTATATCCTTCTATAATAATTACTCAAAATCTAAAGCCAGAGGGGTAGCTATAATATTTTCTAGCCGTATTCACACTTGCTCTCTGTCCACAACAATGCTGGGAGATGGGAGAGGCATTTTAGTGAAGGGGAAGATCTTTGACCAACAGTTTACATTCGACAACCTATATGTGCCAAACACTAATCAATCTGCCTTTTTGTCCAGAACTCTTGTAGAGGTTGAGCTACTATGGGAAGGAGTTCTTATAGTCGGAGGAAACCTTAACTGGACATTGGATCCACGGGTGGGCTCTACATCAGGGGCACCATCCACTTCTCTCTGTGATGCAAGTTGGGTAAGGGGATCTTTCCACACCCACCGGCTGGTAGACACCTGGAGAATCTTACACCCATCCGACACTGACTTTAAATTCTTCTCCCATGTCCACCAACACTATTCCACTCTTTTCTCCTTGACCATTCTTACTTACACAACCTTCTTGACACCCAAATTGGCAGTATCACGTGGTCGGACCACGCCCCTATTTTCCTATGTATTCGACTACATAGGCAAACTCAGAAGGCGTGTAATTGGAGGCTTAACTAATCTATCCTCCATAACCTAGACACCAAAACACAAGCCTTGGCAGATTATGTGACATTTAATGATGTGGATGATATCTCTAGGATCTCCTTGTGGGAGGCACATAAATGTGTAATTCGTAGACACTGTATAAGATTGGGCTCGTATATTAAGAAACAGAGAGAGGCCGAGCGGGACAAACTTCTCCATAAGATTGCCATTTTGCAATCTCTCCACGAACAAACATTGTCTAGGTCCACCTTGGGAGAATTAGCTGACACCCGTAAGGCCCTTGGCGAGCTCCTGAGTTTTCAAACCAAAGCAGAAATCAGTAGATGTAAAACAAAATACTATCAATGGGGAAATAAACTCAGCTGCATGTTAGCCAAGGCGTTCTGAGCGGAAAAGGCTCAAACTTATATCTCTTCTATTAAAGATGGTAGCGGACGGACCCACCTCGTGGCCTCAGCTATTGCAAATATCTTCCACCAATATTATTCCAACCTCTATAACCTCAGACCCTCTAGACCTCAGTCTGCCCTAGACCGGACCCATCTTATTCAGCAATAGCTCACTGATTATGATTTCCCTAGACTCTCTCAGGAGGAAGCAACCCTTCTAGAATCCCCTTTCACAGCTCAGGAGCTTGACTTAGCCATCAAATCCTACCCTAATGGGAAAAGCCGCAGTCCAGATGATTTCCCGATTTCAAGATTTATTTAAAGATAAACTGACCCCAATGATGCTGGCAGCGTATAATCAGATCTCAGACACTTCCCACTTTTCTCCCATTTCGCTTTCAGACCACATTAAAGTAATACCCAAAGAGGGTAACGACCATTCCCTCTGCACCAGCTTTAGGCCCATCTCATTATTAAATGTGGACCTCAAGCTATACGCTATATTGTTGGTTAACTGGCTGAATCAATTCCTACCTGAGCTGATACATAAGGTTCAGGTGGGGTTTATGACAGGCCGTGAAGCCCGGGGCAACACCACCAAACTCATTAGCTTGATCCACCAGACAACACCTGATAGCATTAAAACCCTTAACAAAAATTGAGGAAAAGAAGGCGCTCCTATATATATATAGGGGGAATAAAGCAGTCCAAAACACACAGGGGTACCACTTTATACCCTAAACAATTTCAAGAAAAAATATGGGATTGTGTAGGGCGCTAGAAGAACAGGCGGGCATTGAAACCCTTCTCTTGTCCACAGATGCAGAGAAGGCTTTCGATAGGGTAGACTGAGGCTTTCTCAAAGGGGTCTTAGAGCACATGGAGCTGGGACCACTATGTTTACACCGGATCTTAGCGTTATATAAGGCGCTGTCTGCTCAAATTAGGATTAATGGGGGTCTTTCAGACCCATTTCAGATATTCAGTGGAACTTGCCAAGGTTGCTCTATCTCCCCCCTCATCTTTGTCCTCTGCATGGAGGCCCTAGCTAGGTCAATCTGTCAGAACCCCAACGAGGCATTAGCATGAGGGTTTCGGTCTTTAAGTTGCACATCTTTGCAGACAACCTCCTGGCCACACTCACATCTCCTATTACCTCCCTTCCAAGTCTTGTAGGAGGAGTTTAATCGTTACGGGACCCTCTCTAATTTAAAAATCAATTTTGATAAGTTGGTTGCCCTCAGCTTAACCCTGGCTCCCTCGACCATTCAATCTTTCCAAACTAGCTTCCCTTTTCGTTGGCATTCGTCTCACTTGAAGTATCTTGGGGTTAACCTCACTAAATCTGCATCAGCCTTGTATCAAGCCAATATCCCCCTGCCCCCCTGCTGGTCACAATTAAACAAGACCTTTCGCGGTGGACAAGGAAAGACTTTGCTTGGATGGGAAAAATAAATATTGTCAAAATGTCCGTGTTACCTAAAATATTATATCTTCTCCAGACACTCCCAAAAATAATCATTTTACTTTATTTTTACTTTAAAACTATTCAACACACCATTGGGAGGTTCGTCTGGAATGAGAAGCACCCTTCTTCCGTAATAAGGATAAGGGCGGCCTCCAGCTCCCCTTTATCAAAGGTTATTACTTTGCAATAATGCTGGCTAGAATACTGGAGTGGTCACGATCACGTGATACTCGCCAATGGGTCAATTTAGAAAATTACTTTGCTCTTGCCCCCCCTCATATTACACCTTGGCTGCGGATTATTCCGAACATCAATCACCCGACTATAAGCCCTAGACTACAATGCTGGAGGCACTTCCAAGTCTTGGAGGAGGAGTTTTATCGTTACGGGACCCTCTCTAATTTAAAAATCAATTTTGATAAGTTGGTTGCCCTCAGCTTAATCCTGGCTCCCTCGACCATTCAATCTTTCCAAACTAGCTTCCCTTTTCGTTGGCATTCGTCTCACTTGAAGTATCTTGGGGTTAACCTCACTAAATCTGCATCAGCCTTGTATCAAGCCAATATCCCCCTGCCCCCCTGCTGGTCACAATTAAACAAGACCTTTCGCGGTGGACAAGGAAAGACTTCACTTGGATGGGAAAAATAAATATTGTCAAAATGTTGATGTTACCTAAAATATTATATCTTCTCCAGACACTCCCAAAAACAATCATTTTACTTTATTTTTACTTTAAAACTATTCAACACACCATTGGGAGGTTGTCTGGAATGAGAAGCGCCCCAGATGCCCTCAGACCACCCTCTTCCATAATAAGGATAAGGGCGGCCTCCAACTCCCCTTTATCAAAGGTTATTACTGGGCAATAATGCTGGCTAGAATACTGGAGTGGTCGCGATCACGTGATACTCGCCAATGAGTCAATTTAGAAAATTACTTTGCTCTCGCCCCCATTCATATTACACCTTGGCTGCGGATTATTCCGAACATCAATCACCCGACTATAAGCCCTAGACTACAATGCTGGAGGCACCTCCGCACACACTACAATCTTTTCTTTCTTATTTCACCTCTCACACCCTTCACTCACAATCCAGATTTTCCACCAGGTCTTACCTACAGTCTATTCTCCAAGTGGGCATCGGGTGGCCTCTCCAGGGCTTACCAGTTGGTGGGACTGGACTCCTTCATTTCCTTCTCAGAACTCTCTGATACTTACTCCCTCCAACGAAAAGACTTCTGGGCTTATCTGCAGATTCGCCATTTCCTCCAACACACCAGTAACAGGACCCATGTGGTCAACCTTTGTCCTCCATGGAGTCCCTATGTGTCTCTGCATCGGCCCTTCCCCACTTAAAATGTAATATATTTACCTCTAGGTTGAATTTTGTGGATTCTTGGAATAGCGATCTACCTAGCGCCCTCACAGATTCTGACTGGTCAAAGACTTTCCGCCTTACCCGGTCCTTTTCTCCTAGCATAGCGGTATTGGAAACACAGTACAAACTTATGACCAGGTGGTATCGGGTCCCCGCAGTGCTTAGTAAGATTATCCCAGGCACCCCGGCTACCTGCTGGAGATGTGAAGAGGCAGTAAGAATGCTTTTCCACATCTGGTGGTCCTGTCCCTGTATTACTTCCTATTGACATCAGGTAATCCACATCTTAAGGACGATTATAGGTGCAGATGTTCCTGACTCCCCGAAGTTTTGGCTCCTTTCCTATACCACAATGTCGATTACTACCTATAAGAAATCACTCCTTAAACACCTCAACAATGCCGCCAAATCGCAGATACCACTTAAATGGAAATAGCGCTTACACCCCTCCATTGAAAATTGGTTTTCCCGTATAGACTTTTATATGACCATGGAAGAGACCATATTTGTTACTCTTTGTAAACTCCCAGTTCTCAGCTACCTGGTTTTATTGGCTTGAATTCAAGTCCTCCCCATCTTATGCTGATGCGTTCGGTCCTTTACCCACATAAACTGTTTACATATATGATGTTACGTGACTAACCTCAGGGTATATACATTAGCCTCTATGTAGCTGAGCTGATTAATTCTAGCCTTAGGTGACCTACCTACCTAAATCCACCCCCCCCAGGGCCGGCGCTACCATTAGGCAATCTTAGTTGATCGCCTAGAGTGCCAGACCCAGGGGGGTCCTTTTGTGTTTAACTCTGCTGCTGCGCTGCAGTGAGTAAAAGGGGTGATGGAGAGATGAGGCTCCGTCACCTCAGGGGGGTGGGGCGGGAGCAGCCCCTCACCTCCATTTTCCTTCCTTTTGTGTTTAACTCTGCTGCTGCACTGCAATGAGTAAAGGGGGTGATGGAGAGATGAGGCTCCTTCACCCCCTTTACTCACCTCAGCGGAGTCTGCGACTTCCTCTCTCCGCAGCATCTCCTATCTGATCAATGACACTGCGTGACCCCAAGGTCGCGTTGCGTCATTCATCAAACAGAGAGCGCGCCGCAGAGCAGTTAGGAGCAGGTATGTGATTGGTGGCTGTGGGGGTCTAGGGAGGGGGGTTCTGTATGGTTAAAACTAGGGAGGGGGGGCCCGGCCTGCTATTTATGAGTTAAACTAGGGAGGGGCTGCAATATATGAGTAAAGGCTCAAAACGGAAAGTGGAATTCTTATTGAGAGTGAAAGGGCTATGGCAGATCATCTTAACAAGTATTTCTGTTCAATATTCACAAAAGAAAGAGAGGGGAAGGGTCCACTTTTGAATGGGAAGACTATTAATACAGTGGGGGCAATTACTACTACTTTTACTGAGGA